>NDXB01015460.1:30995-43861 GCA_002631895.1 Agapornis roseicollis | reverse complement strand
TGATCGTTGATCTTCACTAAAAAGAGAAATATTACTTTCCCCTTTTTTTTTTGCCTTAAAAAAAAACAAAACAAAAAAAAAAAAACCCAAACAAAAACAAAACAAAAAACAAACAAACCAACCCACCAACAGTGTATAATTTTGAGTTTTATAAAAGCAATAAGATGTTCCAAATCACTCCAGTGCATTTCTTGTTGATGATTCCACTTCTTTAGTGTCTGAAGTCAGATACTCTTCTTTCTGCCTTATGCACTCGAGGCATGCAATAATTCCCCAGAAGTGTACTGCTTGTCACATCTCATTGCAGTTATAAAATTGCCCTATTTTTGAAGAGAAAAAGAAGGATGGAGATATATATATCTTTATATATATTATGGATATACAGGTATATATATCATTTATACAGTCTCATGGCACTAAAAGTAGTTGCAAAAATGTAACTAGAATTAAAATCTTTTATCATGTAAAACTCTATCCTCTGTTAAGTAGCTTTGATTTAATATTTTAATATCTCTGTATTTATGTAAATCTGTGTAAATTATGTGGTCTATAAGTAAAATTTCATACTGACTTTAATTTTTCCAGAACTGTGAGCTTCTTGTGGTGTCATTTAAGGTTTTTTTTTTTAAGTTCTAAAGTTAAATTATACAAGATACAAGAAGTTGTAAATTCCTGTTATCACACTGAACTGCTCATGTGTACTTCCAATACACAATCCTATCTTGAAGTACTGCAAGCTTACAGGGTTTAATTGAATGATCTCAGGAGATCTAGCTGATACGAACAGGACACGTAGGTTTTCACTTTCATGAAACAATAAGCAATCTAGGGAATAGATGTGGATTTTTAAAACAGAGTTTATGCTTGGAGGTTCTGTCACATCAATTGCTTCAAAACCCTACAGCTACAGCTAAACTTCTGCACTTAGCATTCAGTATTAATAAGGCTGATGCTTCTTTCCCCTCCCCCCTCCTACTTAAACTAGAAAAGTGTAGGAAATTGTTCATATTTCTAAAGCATACATTTTCTGCTAACTGTGAAACAGCCCAAAGGGTTTTGAATATACATATTTTATGCAAGTATAATATCTATGTCTCTGTATCCATATATTTAAATATTTTTGTGTAACCTTTTCTATGATATTTGATAGAGGTGCCGGGTAAATGCTTGTACCATTCTCCCATGTAAGAAAGGATTTATATCCTCTTGATGCGGACATTCTTTTTCCTGTAAATTTGCACTGGTTTCAGCAAGTTATGGTGGAGACTAGGCAGTTGAGTGCTAACTGCTGGAAGCACAGACAGTCTTTCCTCTGTTCGGGGGCACATCCTCCAGCTAGATTTTCCTGGTTCAGAATTGGAGACAGCTGCCCACAAGCATCCTGCATGTGGAACAATATGAAGTGCTGAGGTGCTCGATGGTTTCTGTCCAGTCCAGCCATCATCCTGTGGAAGAAGCACGACAGCAGTGAGTTGGTTTGTAGATCCTAATGAGAACTGAGAACCTGCTGGACGATACCATGGCAGAGCTGGGGCTGGATCAGGCTATTGATGACACCTTGTCCTGCACTCCCTTCCTCAGAGCTTCCATGGGTCTTCATCCAGCTCCAACTGTCATCAACAGGAGTGGCTCCCACTGACTGCCAAAGGACTAGGATTCTGTCTGAGGTCTGGAGGGTGGCAGCTCTCCACATGACCACCATGGGCCCTCCTCTGCATCTGCCCCATCAGCCTCTGCAGGGATGGAAACTACTGCATCCCACAAGGTTGAGGGTTCTTCAACCTGGTGGCACCAGGGAACTTGCCCTGCTACAGTCAGCTCTGCTTCTACAGACTGAGGTGTTTAGGTTTCTATGTGGATCCCGTGTGGGTCATGGACAGGGAATGCCGTTTCATTAAAATGTGTCATTCCAGCATTTTTTTTGGGAGAGGTTTGTCTACTGCAAGTGTAGTCTCAGATGAAATTTGCAGGCTCTCCATTCAGATATGTTACAGCTTTTGATACATTTCAGATTTACGTCTATATATGTATAGATACATATCTAAAAAAAAAAAAAAAAAAAAAAAAAAAAAAAAAGAAAAAGAAAAGAAAGCTGGGCAAAAAATAAAGAACAGAGACTCCACATTATAGACAAAACTGTCCTATGACTAAAAATGGGGGGGAGGGGGAGGTGTGAGTTTATTTTGTTTTTAATTAATGCTAAAGACTATTATCTTTAATGTAAATAGCAAGTTACTCTGTGATTAATGTTTTCCATAACATTTCTAAGTATTTGCTATCTTGTTTCTGGATAGCTATGTCCAGTGTTATGAAGCAACTGTGCTTTTCTTCTTCTGTTGTTATGAATATGAGTGCAAGTTTTATGTATGCAGGAAAAACAACATGGGTAGACTCTTTAGACAGGGGTGAATTATTTTAAATCCAGTTATGGGACTTGGTTGGTTTCTTTTTCTTTTTAGTGGTTATTTTCTCTGCACGTTTGTATTTTTCTATGGGTACTTGAAGCCCTACATTTTAATAAGTATGCAAGGTATGAAGGGAAGCACTAAAAATGAAGTAGAAAACATTCATTTTCCTCTTTTGTGTAAATTGCAGAATTTATAATGACTTAGATACCATTTCATTACATTTCTCATCTCTGTAGAAGTTGGCATGACTCATAAAAACCTTTAATAATGCTTTTATTTATGTTAAAAATTAGAACTACTTTTCTCCAGGACTGACTTTTTCATCCCTTTCTGGTATCTAGTTCTTTTTTTCCCCTGAAGCCAAGTTTTCCATCTGATTGCTAAATAAATTTCTGGTAGAACAGAGCCTCCTTATGTTTTTAGTCTTCTACATGTAGGTCTCTGATCCGGATCCAGCCAAACTCAGTAGTGTAGGAAACGTGTTCTGAACTTGCAAGAAGTGGATGGTGTAAGAGCCTTGGGGAGAGAGGTGACTGGCTGACAAGAAAACAGATGAATGCCTGGCAATGGTGATAGTTTTCCCATTTGGAGCCATGGAAGTAAAGCCTTCCCATTCACTGGACAGACCTGAGTGAAGGGCAACCCATTTCAGCCACAGCAGAGACAAGTGTCAGTCTCTTTCCTGATACTGTTGCTCTAAACCATCATTTTCTATATGACACTACATCTCGTTTCTTCAAATTATATGTAATACTTTTCTTACTCAAATTGAAGAAGTTTTCATTGCTTCATTGGGACTCTATGTTCTCTACGGATAACAAGAAGAATTCATTTTCCAACCCTTTTAATCCAATACCTTCACAAGCATCAATTTTGTATGAGTTAAGACACAAACAAACACATAAGTAAATATTTGGATCAGAACACTGGCAGTAAAAATTGCCTTTATTTTTATACGTTAGTATTCCAGTTGTCTTTCTCTGTTGTTTTCTGCCTTAAAATGGAGCAATATAATCTGTTCATTATTTTACTTTTCTAAAAAGGACAAAGAATTTGAAGCAAGCACTGCAAAACACACATACACAAACAGGAAAAGATTCCTCATTGAACAACCAAACAAAATTGTGTAGGTTTTGTTAGTTTCACAGTTGATTCTTTGTCCTCTGTTTTTCAGGCCCCCTCCAGTCAATTTTTGTGGATAACTCACATACAACAGGTAGATTGCTTTTCTTTTATGATTTTAGCTTTGTTTACTACACAGTCAATGACAATGTACAGGTTAAAACTTTTAATCTAAAAATTTATAATCTAAAAATAATAAAGTATCCTAGGGGATTATTAGAACTATAAATAAGGGCTAAGTACAGAAGGTTAGAGGGAGAAAATATTAGCTCTATAGTACAACAAAACAAGCATTGCTGAAGGATGAATTCATGATTCCATTTCATTCTTGGCTCTATCACTCCACATTGTGAGGCTCTCAGCTTTTAAGCTATTTATGTAGTAAGCAATAGGTAACTTATCTATTAAACAAAGACATGGAACACACAGATGTATAGTCCTGAAATGAATAAATCAAGCATCATACACATTAACAAAACACTGATACCATAATACAAAAGGAAACAGTCTTTATGCTAATCACCTGGCTTGGATTATTCAAGTACTTACATTTGGCAATGAGGTCCAAGGGCACACTGCACAGCTGGGAGATGGGTGGCTGGGCAAGACATTTGAATAGTCACACTGAGAAGCTCAATTTAATTTTTAAGTTGAAGTGGAATGTTATGAAGGAGAGCCAAGACAACTAATGTTTATTGTACTGTTTCATCACTCATAGCATTTTCTTCAGTTCAGAGAACAGCCTTGTGTGATTTTGAGCAGAGTGCTGTAACAAATACAGGAAAAGACAATTCTTGGGAGTAAACCCGTCACTAATGAAATTCATGGCAAAACCTCCCTGAATTCAGTGGGGCCTTGACTGTGCCCAAGATGATACCAAATCTCAATCCCTGCTGGCTGTTCAACCCTTGCCAGTGTCATCAGACTCTCAATTTCCGCAGTTAATATTTCTAGGGAACATGGATTTCTCTCATCTTTCGACTCACAGCTCCATACTGTGCTCCTGTGGGGAACAGCAGAGGATCACCTGGGGCTGGCTACCTACATGGAACATGCTTATGCTTTTCTTTAGCTTTTGTTGTGTCCTGCTATTGTCTCTAAATCTGAATCTCCATGAGAGGTCCTGTCTGGTTAATCTTTTCCATAGGACGTGCTGTGTTGTCCAGGCTTGCTTCTTCCTCTCAGTGAGTAATCTCATCCTATCTCTGAGTTTTTAATTTTTTAATTTCAATTGATCAGTTGATTTGATTTCTGCAAAAATGCTGTAGGACTTTGCCCTCTTTCTTGATCCAGCATTGTCACACATAGCTCAATCATATTTTATGGTATCAAAATCTCTGTGACAAAGCGCAAGCTTTTGAGAAAGTGCTAGACTTCAAACAGTCTGAGAAATCTCAGCACACTTCCCAACATGGTCCATTGGCTCTGGAACAGCATTACATTTCCTGATTAAACTGCCAGCCCTGGATCACAGACTGAAACTGCTGAGAAAGCATCATTCTTTCTTATCAAGAGCATCACCGTAAGGAAAAGTATTAGTTACTACAAAGGGGAAACTAAATAAATGAGAGGATGTGGTGATAATATGGGTATTAATGTGCAAATATGTAAAACCTGTGAGACAGACAAGGTCAACTGAATGTCTAGTAACAGCTGAACCCCCCAGTCCACAATTTCTTCTTTTAAATCAGATTACCACAATCCATTCTTTTACTTGTGGTGTTGAACACTATTAGACGTATGCTTTTCCTCTGCTGCTCAGCTAGAAAATTCAGTCAGTAAGCCTCTGGTTCTCTATGAACTCCAGCTGAACTGTTTACAGTCTATTTGTTTTCATTATAGAACTACGGTTTCTATCAAACCATCCTTTTCACGGGCATCAGCAATAGCACAGGGGAGCCTTCACTTCTAGAACATGTGTTACAGCTCATTTTAATCTGGCAGTGGTCTTGTGTAGAGGACAACTGTCCAGGTAATCATGTGGGATCACTGCAAAAATCTGTAAACAATGATTTCATTTGAACAAAAAGCAAGAAACATGTAAACTCTGAGACAGCCATGTGTTTTTATCTATCTACAGTGAAGCAAGTTCAAAACATGCCTGCTCAACACATGAGTTATTCTGGATTTATAAACCTCTGGAACTGAGCTGGCTATATGGGCCATTACCTATTTGACAGGGCTCCTCTGAAGTCAATTACTTCTGAGGTAACGGGATAATGATGAACCCAGGGAAAGAGTAGAAAAGGTAGCTGAGATGTGATGGGTGGATTTTGGTACTACCATCAGCATAGTGCTGTTAGCCACACAGGAGGAATAAGAGAAGATTCCTCAGGCCAGTACTCTTGCAAGTAAAAAAACATGGCTGTACCACACAACTCCTGGCATGAGATCTGGGTGTAGGGACTTTTATAAATGAAAACTTCAGATAAGTACAGCTTCCAGAGAAACTCTTGATATTGCTATGATCTTCTGCTTCCTTTCAGAAAATCTAGTGCTCTGGAAAACAGGATCTCAAATTATGTCAAAATAAAGTGAGTAACAGGACGCCATAATCTATGTGAGAAAGACACTAGGCTGGCAAATCTTGATTTCTTCACAGTGTGGGGACTTAACTACCTGAAAGTCTTGATACTTTTCTGCTGATGTGCACCAGTTGTTGCAGCAAGGGGCCAGGAGGAGTTCAGGTTCCCTGAGCATGCAGTTCTCATTCGGCTCCTTCAGACTGATGGAGAGAGTGAACTAGCTGTCAAAAGGAAAATGGAGAAAAACACCCACCTCCTACCATGCAAGGCATGAAAAAAAGAACTTTCTGAAATGCAGAGATCTTGCTGGGTTAGCACTGGTGATCTGGTAAGGAAAATTTTCAGGATTTGCTTCACACTACCTTGGCTTGAGTAACTTCTCAGTCTGGGGAGGTTTTCGTTTTCCTTCCTGATCCTGTCCTCTGCCAGCATTCTTCCAGACTACTCTTACCTGAATTCAGTGTTAGGTCTTCACTAACTTATTTTACTATGGAGCAAGTTATGGTATACTTGTATGGATGTATAGCGAATGAGTCAGTGAATCACAAGGGAGCAACAACCACTAGGAGGGCAGTGGAGTAGCATCCAGCAGCAAGGGGAACAATGCAGGGGCACTAAACCCTTCAGTACAGTTTTGTGAGGAAGGGCTTATGAGTCTCATTTAGACTATGTGGTGCTTAATATCCATATTGTGAATATCTGGGATTAAAATACAGATAGCCTGTTGTGGCTGTGGAGCTTCATATGGCTAGGGTACTGTCACACCTCACTGCACAATGCCCACAGCCTTCTTCACACTCCATGGTGTCCAGCTGCATTAGCTTGCTTTCTCCTTCTACCCTTTGATTGAGATCCTTAATGTTTATCTAGATATTCCCCTGCTCTCCTGTATGTTCAGCCTCTTACAATGTCTGCAGCTCCCAGTCCTGACCTGGACCTTGCAGGTGGCATGTATGGAGCTGCATGGCTGAGGGTGACTTGATCAGTGAGCACAAGGTCCCTGCTGATCCCTGACTTGCTCCCCAGACAGCCATCAGCATAGGCTTGATCCCCAACCCAGCCACCCACAGATCTCATAAGAAGTCAACACCATTCAGCTCTCCACTCTTTCTTCAGACTTAGTTGAAATGAGCCAATGGATGCAAACGCTGTTGCGGGAGGACAACTGACAGGCAGTTGGGCAGTAAATTTGCCTGCACAATAATGCAGGTGTTACTGAAATAAGTTATTTTTCACTTCTCATGAATTGTAAGCAAATTTCAAGACTTTTCTGATGCCTGACTCATAGTTTTGAAATGTTTGGATTTGGCAATGCTGCTCAACAATACCTTTGAAGCCTGTCTATGCTGTTTATAAACTCTTCTTCAACCCCCAGACATTGTCTGTTTCCTTTGGTTTTCCAGACTGTAATCTTTCAAAGCAATAAATTAGGGGTTTGTTTGATAATTGTGATGGTTGTGTGAAGCTTGTTCAGAGGGTGAATCATAGATTTCTAAGACTAAGAGCAGATCTGAAGGCATATAGATACAAAATTATCTACAGTCTGTCACAAACAGGATTTTAATCCAGTAATTGATTCTCCTGCCTGGCAGGTCCAATGGCACAGAAACATTCATTTTTAGAAAGAGAGTCGTAGCTGATTTCCAGCTTGCAACTGCTGGTGAGTCCAACTCATACTTTCATAAGTTGTTTCAGTGATTACAAAAGTAACCTAAAAATGAAGGGTTTGTTCCCTCAAGGCAATTTTTTTTTTAATCTACAGGATGAAGTTGGCATATGCAGTAGTTATTAGGACACTTAAAACCAGACATCTGGCAAGGAAGGTAAGCCATCTGTGAAAATACAGTTCCTATTACATGTAATAACCCAAACGATGCCCCAGTTATAAATTCACAGCACTGAGAGTGTAAACAAAATGGTGTCCTGGGGGAAAAGTACGTGAAAGTGTTACATATGCAACCACGCACCTACTCGGGAAGTGTCAGCTGAAATAAATGGGATGTTTGTGGTCTCTGAAAATTTGCCTCACGAAATAAACTGGTTTTATAGATTTACCTTTCTCTCTCCTCATTCCCCCTTATTCCAATGTCTCTTTAGTAAAAATAAGTCTTCTGCTGAACCTGAAAATATTTTTCTGCTCCTCATTGACAGCAAAGCAGGCTGAGGTTTTTTAACCTCACACTGCATTGAATGGACCAAGGGCTGGACTAAAATCCTACTGAAGTTAATGTGAAGCTTTGTTCATTCTGATGGGATTTGGATTATATCAGAAATATTCCTGATGCATACCTGATAGTTTTTAGGACCTAGTGTGCAATAGGCCTGCAATATTTGCAAGTCAGATAGCTTTTTACAGGTAAGTATCTGAAAACTATTTTGCCTGTGGCTTATACAAATTTATTTTCCAAAGAAGAATTAAGGACATAGAGTTGCCTCAGCAGATTTCTTAAAGTTAGAATTAAGGCTGCCATTTTATGGTACCTCATAGGCTGCAGTTACAGGGATCAGTTACTGTAGAGCAGAAACTAATAAAATGTACAGCCTCCTGAAGTTACAGAGAATCTGATTTTGTTTAAGATTAGCCAGATTTCTTCTCATTCTTCCTCCTTTAAACAGTGCAGCAGCTGTAGGGCTAGAATCTGCAACTTTTATTAATGGATTTAAGGGGGTTTGCAAAATAAAATCATCAGGGGCTCGGGCTTTGTTGCAAAGGAATGTCCCTTCCTTCCTCACCTCTGAAGACAAAGTAACCTTGGTCTTAGTGACCAGGGAGAGGCCCAGCAGCAGCCAGTTTGAAGGTCTGGGTAAAAAGCAGGATACAGAAACTCAGGGTTCTCCAGGCTGTGAGCTGATAATTTTGGACTTGAAGTGGCCCTCCTGAGAGGCAAGACACTTGTGTTGGTCCTGGTGCAGAGGGGGGAATAAACAAGTCTTGTTCTTTCAAAGATGACTGCAGTTGAAAGTTCCTTAGTAGTCTGCATACAAAGACAGAGGCCACATATGATTCACAGCTTTCTTAATTTTTGTAAATACATATGTAAAAATCAGTAGATGTGTATGCTATACATATGTGTATGTATTATCCATATGCATGTACATATAAACCCTCATACACACATTTTGGTCTGATGACTCCTCTTAAACCCCAAGATTCAACTTCTAAGTTAATGAGATTTTCAGAAAAAAATGGGGTTATTTGTTCTTTTATAGCTGCTTTCATCTGTTTCCTCAAAGAAGAATCATCAGTTATTGAAACGTCTGGTTATTTATAAGATTACTGGCAAGTGGCATCAAAACAATTCTCTTGCAGGCTAAGCTGAGAATTAATCTCCATTTGGCTCATCCTAATAAAAAGAGAATAACATTCATGCTTATCAATGAGTATTTCCTAGTGTGTCCAGATAGAAATAAGGCAATGTACCAAAGCAAGCTGGTATTTTTCTTTTAATTGATAAATAATTCAGGAAACAGCCACAGGATAGTGCAGTAAATATGCCTTCTAGTGAAAGTCTAAAATTCTCCATCTGTTGTGCTTACCCAAGAAAAAGCAATAAGGTGATTTGAGCACACGCCTACCATTCCCATACATGGGAAAGATATTATTCATGGGGAGTAATTGCTCAGAATAGAACAAAATGTCCTGATGTGAAATGCATAAGCTGATGCTATATAACATGGAGAATATTTTTCATAGTAGGGATAATGTATTAGGCTATGGCAGATTCTTCTAATTTGAACTGTTTAAATCCACGTTTTTCTAGAATGTCATTACTTCCAAAGAGATTACAAGGTTGATGCAAAGAATTCTGGTTAATGATACTCCTCACATGGATATCTCTGGATCAGACAAGACTTCCTTTTAGACTCGAGTCTGTTGATCTACAAAATACATTTTTTACCATAAACCAGACTTTTCGCGCAATGAAACAGCAGACCAAAGGACTGGTTTTATTTTTTTCCAAAAGTCTGCACAGGAACCACCAATTAAAAAAAATTTCCACATTATGTCACATGTATTTTTGTTCCAAGGCTAGCATTTCCTGGGAGTGAGGGGTTTTCTTTGCTTTCTCATAGCACACCTTCAGTACTGCATGACACATTCAACTGAGAGAGGACTTCCAATACACTTGACAAATGCTGTTAGGTGTGTGATAGTAAAGGTTGCCTCAAAAAATACTCCAGTGTCCTCTCCTACATATTTTGTTTCAAGAGACAAATTGAAAGGTTAAAAAATGCATAAAGAATTTGATCTGGGGAAAGAGAACAACCCAAAGCCTTTGTGCAGAGGGGTGTGGTGATAAGTGGAAAGGAATCTAAGAGATAAGGAACAAAATCAAAAATGGGTGGAAACTTCTTCCAGGCTTTTCTTTTCCCAGTGATCTCTCTGGGACACTGGTAGTGTCTCATGGCTGTGGGCAGAAGCAGCAGTAAACTTGGTGCTTCAGAAAAAACACATCAGCTTGATTCTTAATGGATGTCCAGGGTTAAGCAACAATGAGGTGTGGGAATTTAGATGCACTTCTGGGATCATTGCCTGCTTTATTAGATGTAGCTCAATTAATACAGTAGTGAGCAAGACCCAAAAGTTGCAATGCCCAGGTCTTTTATTGGATCTAGCTTTAAACACCTCCCCAGCGTTTGATCTAGTGAAAACCCTCCCCACCCCCACTCCGTTCTATATTATAGTGGCTACACTTATCAGAAGAGCCACTTCTATGCTTGCATAACCTCCTATCCTAGCTCCCTTGCAAAACAGATATATTCACTCCCCATGGTTTTGTTTTGCCTTGCCTCCTTTTTAGATCAAAATCTATAACAAGTTTGTAATGATGTGGTTAAGATATCTGTATAATTTAAACTATAAGTTCCTTGGGGTAGTGACTGTTCACATATACCAGGCACACAAATGCTGCTGTATAAACACAGAGGATATGCTACTAATTAATAACAGCTTATTTCAGTTTCAAGGGTGACTTATACAAGTGGGGACTATATTAATGCTGTTTGCTCTGAGGACTGTCTTCTACGTAATGCAAAGTGAGAAGATCATTCGAAGTGTATGGAATTGCTTGTGACATTAATTTAGTCCCAGATGTGTTGAATTGTTCCAATATGCTAGGCTGAGAAGCTGAAGCCATTGAAAATGAATATGGTGGGTTGTTAATGTGCTTGATTATAATGGAATTAGAACACTTGTTGAAATGTTGTCAGCTGAGCTTAATTTCCAGTGGATTTATGGAGCATGAAACTCATGTATGAGGTTGTATTGTCCTGGATTTTGCTTTTCCAGTAGCATTGTATTTCCACTACAAATTACTACTACAGGTGATACTTTTTGCTCACCAAAACCAGCAAAACATTTGTAAATGTCATTGTCCATGGGACAGTGCTTTGCTCTTTTAAAGGTTCCTTTCTATAATGGCAGTGACCTCAGCTTCTGTCACTGCTCATAATTGACACAGCTTAGAAGCTGTCCATTCTGCTGCAGAGTTGCCAGCAGTGGCAAAACTATCTGTACTTGGGTGTAGAAGAGCATGGTGTGTTGCCCTCCAAGGCACAGAGTAATGGTGACATTGGTCTGTAAATCACTGAATGCACAAACACCACCACACATCTTAGTGTGAGCTGGAAGCAGGTGACACATTCACAGCTCAGGAGACTGAAGTTTCCAGTCAGTTCACTTGGCTGCTGCAGTTTGAAATTGCTCTGTGAAAACCACCTGCCAGCACGTGGTATTGTACAAGGACACACATTTGTGTGGGTTCAGAAAAAGTTCAGACCTGCTTAAAGCCAGTTTGGGCTTACATATTCCACATTTATTTCTCAGACTCTCCTACCAACGAGTCATCTGCACCAACTATTAGCTGATCTTGACTCAGCTGTAGAGGACTAGCACCACTGAGTTCTTGAGCTCTGGTATGGTTATATTCAGCTTTGTCTTTAGCACCAGTTGTCCGTCAGAATGGTGAGATGCAAAAGTATGGGTGCTGTAAAAGCAGTTGGCCTGGATGAGTTTTCCCAAGCTATCTAGCTGTAAAATAAGCTATTTAAAACAGGTGGAATCAAGTATGTAACCCAAATGGGAATCCTTATGGACTTAAGAGCTGATGACTGTCTGTGCCTGGGACCCATATGCATGGGTTAGATGCTAGAAGAGATCCATCAGCCTTGGATGTTGGGAAAGAACCCTCAGATGTTGCAGAGCCAAGTTCAGATCTTCCCTCAGTCTAGTGTAATTTTAACTCTCTGGCCAGAAAAATAACTATCATGCTTAAGAGCATGCTGGGAAGGGTTTTCCTTAGCTTTCTTTGTCTGATTATTCCTTATTTTGCATAGATTAATTCAATATTTTCTTGTCTGGAATGGCAATCCAAGTAGAGTCTTTTGTTGTTTGCATAAGAATCCTGCTCTAGTTTTAGTGTTACTTCTTCTGAGAGATAATGGATTATGCTAGGTAGAATGCAGGGGACTTTATCTACCTGTATAGAAGTGAAGCATTGGGTATTTGAAGCATTAGTTGCAGATGAACGGTATTAGTATAGCTCCTGTAAGTAAAAAATGAGGGAAGCTATCAGGTTTGGGGGAGATTGCTCAAGCCATTCTTTTGATATAATGGCTCTCACATCACCTGGGGGATCTGAGGTTGGCCTGATGGGCTCTGTGTTTGTTATACATTACTGCTGTATTAAGCCATATTAGGGCTTCTAATGCTTACTCATAATGCCTATCTGCACTCTAAAAGGATCCCCAGCTTTCTCTTTTGATGAATATTTGGCAGTTTTTTGTGTTTTTTTTTTTTTTTTTTTTTTTT
>NDXB01015460.1:10387-30804 GCA_002631895.1 Agapornis roseicollis | reverse complement strand
TTTTTTTTTTTTTATAGGTTTTTCCTTTTTTTTTTTTTTTTTTTTTTTTTTTTTTTTTTTTTTTTTTTTTTTTTTTTTTTTTTTTTTGGTCTTTTTGTCTTTCTCTAATGCATTTGATCATACCTGTAAACAAGATTTAAGAGCAAGGGGAACTGACCTCCTGTGGTGTACTTTAGGTACGTTGTGCTCTGCACACATGAATAAACTGATTACCAGATTGGGGTTAGAGAGGAATTTTTCTTTAGGTGAGACTATCATGTTGTTAGAGTTGTCCTCACCCTGTTCTGCATAGCTGTCAAAGCCAGTCTGACAGTTTTACTTAACCACTATTATGTCTTTTTTTTTCTCCCATTATTTTAGGCCACTGGTGATATACTTGCTTTCCTGTTGTTTTGTAGCTGCAGCTTAAGGCTGATTTAAGGTGGTAGGGAGTACTCTGTGGCCTGTGGCATGGGGAGGAATTTGGCACACCCTTTTGACCTGGATAACTACTGTGTGGTCTTCTGGGGCTGGAACTCAGTCAGCCAGCCCCATATTCTTTTTTCCCCTGATCCAGAAATATTAATTCAGGTTCTTAAAATTACAAAAGGATATGTATCTGATCGTCTCTCTTGCCAGCTGAATGCCTGTGAGGTGAAATCTATGTGTAAGGAGTGCAACTGAGCACTACTTACACATAGGAGCATATGAAGAATGCATCAACCTACCTGTACTAGGGGAAACCTACACTACCTAATCCCACAGCACTGCACTAAGAGGGAAATGTTTTATTGAATCCAATCAAAAAGGCATGATTTGGGAAGCCTGGTATCTCCTTTTCCATCTTTGCCATCTGTCCAGTCTTACAAAGACACGAGCCAGCTGCAATGAGAGGAAAGTACAGTGCTCACCTCAAAAGACTGAGAAAGATGGTTGAACTACTGGAGTGCTTTGAAAAGAAATAGATGAGGATCATGTCTATCATCTCCTGCTTCCTTCCTACATCAAGTATCTTAAGGGGGCTATAGGGATGCTGGGGAGGGACAATTCATTAGGGACTGTAGTGATAGGACAAGGGGTAACGGGTTCAAACTTAAACAGGGGAAGTTTAGATTGGATATAAGGAAGAAATTCTTTACTATTAGGCTGGTGAGATGCTGGAATGGGTTTCCCAAGGTAGCTGTGAATGCTCCATCCCTGGCAGTGTTCAAGGCCAGGTTGGATGAAGCCTTGGGTGGCATGGTTTAGTGTGAGGTGTCCCTGCTTATGGCAGGGGGGTTGGAACTAGATGATCTTAAGGTCCTTTCCAGTTGGGGTTGGAGCATCGGCTTTTTCTATGGCAAATCTAATACTCATGTAATACTTTAGCACTTGAAGAAACACGTCACTGGCCTAAGATTGGTTCTCTACCTCCAAAGCAGCAGGCAAGACACTGTGTTTATCCTTGAGGGGCAGAATAGCTCCTTGAGGGAGTATGTGTCTATGCTGTTAAAAACCTTGGTTACCTCTGGAGATAAAGATGTTGCATCTCTCTCTCTTATTGTTCCCTTTGTTCCTTGCTACTTCACTTGGTTATTCATAGCAACTTCCAAGTGGGGCCAAGTTAAGAAAAATGGTATAATTCTAGTTTCACAGAAGCTTTCAGGTGAAGCCTAAACTTTATTCCTTGAGTTGTGTCTTCATTGTGTGGTGGAGTCCTCAGACAAGCTTCAGCCATGTGGCAACTCTTCCACCATCAAACCATGTCCCTGAAGGGAGAGAGAGGTGAAGGCATTCACAGTGGAGATAGGGATGGGAAATAATGGAAATTGGATGAGTAAATAGCCAACAAGCTTATTCTCACAAACACATTGTAATTAAATTCAGAAACTGATACTATAATAATTTCTTATGTAATGCTAAATACTACTATTTTACTCTAATTTTGATAACATTTGTTCTGTTTCACTGAACACAGTGAAGAAAGCTTCTTACAAATGAGTTCTTAAGTGCATCATGTAAAATTTGAGCATGCCAGAATAATCTGCTCTTTTCAGAGAATCCAATGTACTGAGGCTTTTTCTTCCTAACTGCCTATGCAGTTCTTCAGATTGCTTATTAGAGCAGTTAGGCATATAGAATATTAATAAGAAATATCACGCTTTTTTATTAAATTAAACTGGCACTTTAAAATTCAGATACTTTGTATTATCTTCTTTTTTTGGACTGTGGGCTGCTAATGGAGGAAACATACTCAAGGTGATATCTAGATCATTTTTACAGGAGAGCTAATGTTAAAGGACAAGAACTTGAGTTACTGCATTTCATTACAATGCTAATGCAGATGCTCTCCTGGTCATAAAATGATTATATTTATGAAGACAAGCTGTAAGATTGTGGCACTGTAACTGTCAAATCTGAAATCTGCATGGTAAACAAAGGAACTTGTTTCAGGCATTTTTAAAAATTTGTTTTAAAAGGACAACTCTAATGAGGGCAAGTGCTCATAGGTCTGTTCTGTATGCATGGATTTTCCAAATGTGATAGAGGAGTATAAGTGTGGAATAACAGAAAGTAGGCCTGGATGAAATACCAATCAGCTCATCAAGCCTGTGCTCCCCTTTCCTGCTGTACCAAAACAAAGGACCTGTCTTTCATTGGTGAGCAGTCTGTTAATCACTGGTCACATATCATCATGCTTGCTCATTCTAATATCATGTATAAATTCTTCAGTAATTACCATTAGTAAACTGCAGGGCTTCATAAAAGTTTGAGGTATAATTTTCTGTGTCTTTTTCAAGGACAGTGCAACAGTCCCTGTTTGCAAGTGGCACTCAGCTTTGACAGAAACCAATTTGAGAGGCAAAGTGCTACAGATTCTTGTCAGAGCTGGTCAGCACAGGAGCAGTTGTGGGGTCAGTACAGCTTCCTGTCAGCCTGGGGGGGAGAGGGCTTAAAAATAATTTCTTGTTTAGTTTTTTTTTTCAGTTCCTGAATCTGAATGCCTGAAGAATGGACCACCTGAGAAGACGTGTACATTTTGCATAGCTTTGGAGGGGAAGGAAAACTGGTAGCATTATCTCTTATAGATAATAAGAGGTGGAGAATTGCATTTGTGACCTGAGGCCTCCACATCCATTTACAGTAAGACTTGCAGATTTCAGAAGGTGGAAAACTAGATCTGTGTTCCTTTAAAGAGTAATGCCAGAGGTGCAAAGACTTTTAATATAAATGGCATTTCTCTGATCAGGGGTGATGCCTCAATATGTATATGACATACTGAGAGCACATGTGTGGCTTCATATGTCCCATGTTAGGCTCTAAAAGCATTAGCTGAGTCTGAAGACTCAGTACAACCACTCTTCACAAGTCACTTATTTCTTGACTTTTTACCTGCAGATCAGTGGGTTTTGATCACTTCCTAATTGTGGTGTATAGGTTCCATTGGGACTATATGAGATGCTGTGTAATAAAAGCCCCTAATCCTCTGCAGTACCTTTACCTGAAGCTTGTCGTGCCTGCAAGTCACCTTCAGCCATGGAGAGATTTCAATCCAAAGTTCCCTCTGACTCTTGCTCTGTTACTGCCAAAAACTTTCCCACCCAGTCCTTTCTGCTTGCATCCTGTAGAAGAGCCTTGGGAAAGGGCAATTCTTTTGAAGACCCCTAGTCCTCAGGACATGGATTCGTCTTGTGACATTTGGTTATTGTATAAAAACACAGCCCTTGTAGCAGAAAGTTCATACTCAGTGCAGACAGTAGAGTTAAAAGGTGGGCAGAGAGACAGGAAATGTAATGGGGAAGCCATCTGTCCAAGGTCCCAAAAATTATCATTGTTAGAACTGGGAATAAAAGAATAACATCCTGGGCTCTCTTTTCCAGTGTGTAGGTGATGCTAATTACCTGCCAAGGTTTTTACAGATGACTAAATTTCAAGTACATTTTAAAATGGATTTTTCCACTGAAAAATAGTTTCCCAGTTTCATCAAGTTCTTACACTTCCCCAACCCAGACTTTTCCTTTCTATCATCAAGTTTCAAGATCTAGTATACCTAATACAAGCACACAACAATACCACAGTGCCTAAATAGTACCCACAGACATAGGTGACTCCTGCCTAAGGAGGTACTGCAGTGACATGTCTGTTTGGTTTTGACCTAAATTTTGTCTTTGTCAGTGGAAGGAGATAACCATCTGGACCAATTTAGGTGAGATAAGTTTGGGCTCTGTCTTAAGAAGGGTGCTTTGGATCTCTGTACAGTGAAGAAAGAAGTGACTACTTCAGAAAAGTAGCAGGTGCTTATCACAACTGGGTATAAATGACTGGTAGAAATGAAATGTATTAACTGGAATTCTTTAAAAGTAAAAGACTCATAACACCTTTTCTTTCTACCCTCAAGATTTTGTCCTTCCTTTGTGGTGTAAGAAAAAAAGAATCAGCCCACCAATTCAGGTACACTTGGCCATAAGAATTTTGTGATATGGTTGGAGCACTCATACAGTGAGAAGATCCTACGTGGTTTTGTTTTCTTAAAATGTTCAGCATTGTCAGCTGATTTAAATGGTAATAAAACTGTTCCTGAAGCCTTCAGCATATTGGCTGCAAACCAGGCCCAGTGCTTTTAGTTTCATAAAATGGCTGTGTTTTAATGATATACATAGCCAAAGGGGAACATTTTGGTTAAAGTATTAAAAAAACCCCACCAGTGTATTGTTTCCAATTAGTTAAAATCTGCTTTAATAGGACAGAGTGATTTTTTCACAAAGGTTTTCTTCCAGTTGCCATCTTTCTTTGGGACCGTTGTGGTTTAAGACCAGTCAGCCACGCAGCTCACTTGCTCAGTCCTCTGCCTTCCTCTCCTCCCCACTACTGGAGGGATGGGGAGGAGAGTCAAAAGAATATAACTCCCACGGACTGAGACAAGAGCAGTCCAGTAACTAAGGTATAACACAGACCACTACTGCTACCACCAATAATAACAATGATAAGGGAAATAACAAGGGAAAAGAATACAACTGCTCACCACTCACTGATCGATATCCAGCCCGACAGGAGCAGTGATCTCACCCTTCTGAGTAACTGCCCCCAGTTCTACATCCTGGGCATGACCTGCTGTCATATGGGATACCTCTTTGGCTAGTTTGGGTCAGGTGTCCTGTCTCTCCTTTCTCCCAGCTTCTCCTCCTCCCTGGCAGAGCATGAGACTCACAAAGTCCTTGGTCAGAGTAAACATGATTTAGCAACAACTAAAAACATCGGTGTTGCCAGTGCTGTTCCCAGGCCTAAAGTCAAAACACAGCACTGCGCCAGCTACTAAGAAGGAGAAAAATGACTGCTACTGCTGAACCCAGGACAGGGACATATGGAGGAGGTCTGAAATATCCCCTCTGTTCTTAGCTGACCATTTAGAGTCAAAATACTGGCAAGTGGTTTGAGCATGTTCAAGTCAACAGAGATAGAAGGATTTGGGGTATGCTCTGGATTTGCCCTGACCAAGTTTCACTGTTGGCTAATGTGGTCTGAAGCAGGAAAATGTTGAATATCCCTAGGCACAGGAGCTTGTGGGGTCTGGGGAAGAAAGTGTAAGTATGTGGAAACTTTAGGGACATTTGTGACAAAAGAGAAAATATGGGTTACTTATACAGAAGGAACGTGAGGAGTGATGGGAAGCATGGGACTATTTGAGAAGGGACAAAAGAGAGTAGCACAGCAGCAATGACTGGCCTGGAGCAGAAGAACTGAGAGAATGGCACCAGACCACTTATGAGGGCAGGAAGGACAGCAAAGCAGGCTAAAGGAGGTCTTTGCTATTCCATCCAAGACAAACTGTTACTAACCCCCAGACCTCTTCCCCACTTCAGCATGCTACCAGTGCCCTGCTTACTGGTGCTGTCAGTCAAGCTTGTGCCTGTGCTCCTGCTGATTGCGCATAAGGGTAGACTCTAGTGCAGATTGCGGGTGAGCTCTGAGCCAATCTGGCAGGGGAGAACCCAAGCCTTCTATGCACAGTAAGGCTTTTGCTCAACCAGCTTGCATTGAACAGGCACAGCCTTGTCAAGACTCCATTCATTCATTTCTCCTGCAGCTACCTCAAGTGCAGCAGGGGGTAGAACTGTCCCTTTAGATAACAGCCTGGACATCGGTGAGTTCAAAACAGTTATGAAGCCAGAGCTGGGTCTTCGAGTACTCACAGTCAGCTTGATGGACACAATATAGTGTTGGCTTTTAAGTATGAAAATATTATCTTCAACTATTGCCTATTTCAGTTTTGATACACATATCATGGGCTTACTCCTCCTTATATAAGGGAAAATATCAGGCATAGTTGATCAATGTTTATGAAATGCCAGATGCTACAGAAATCTGAAGTAAGATGTATCATCTCAGCTTAGCTTGAATAAGACACCAAGAGAAACATCAAATTTATGTGTATTGTATCACTTAAGCATTTCAAGCAACCTACTCACTGTGTGGCAGGTTATAATTCAAGTTGAAACTAATGTCAGAAATACTCAAAACAACCTCAGGGAAGTAGGTGCAGGCTCTCAAAATCCTTTGCAATAACTTGGCTGCCCAAGTTTACAATCTGTTGGTTTGTGTTCCTGGGGTGCTGAACACAACAGGTCTGTAATTGAGAAGTATAATTTCTGTGTAGAAATAGTACAGTAACAGTCATAAAGAATAGTAAAAAAAACCACAGGTTTCTAAAGACCTGCAGACAATAACACATTAGAGTGTGGCAATATACAGTATGTGAAATAGGAAAATTAGAGCCCTTCCTTGTCCTTATCTTCCATTTTCCTCATGGGGGAAAAATTAATAGAGATTGTCATGTCTTACATCTGAAACACTGGGCTCACATTTTTTGTGGCAATGATTTAATTCAGTTCCTTTTAAATATGAAGTCACACTGGTGGATGAAGAACCCTCACCGGGTGAGGAGCTGCAGTTGTTGACTATGCTGTGAGAGTGGTATTTGTGAGGATGATTATATAATGTAAGTATGAGAGTGATTAGATTACATAAAATGCCATTTCATTTTATATGAAATGCTAAACCTGAAAGGAAACATCCATTTGTTCCTATTTATTTTTTTCTTCCTGCATGGTAACTTTGAGTGTGAAGGTAAACTGATTATTGGCATGTAAAACACAGTATGACAAACTGATGTTACCACAGAACAATAATAGAGGAATGTACATCTTGATCTTCCAGTCGAGATCTCTCCTGTTGCAGGCAAACATGCCATTTTCTCTCTTTCATAAGCATACCAAGCTCAGTTGATTTTGTTGGTGAAAGCAAAGGGGAAAACCAAAAAAAAACTATAGCATAGCTGAATGTTGCATTGTTCATTAAATCATCACTCTTAATTTGATAGTAATGATCATAATAGTTGGTAACAGGCATTTGGGAAATATGTCAAAACAGAAATGACAGGTGAAAGAAAATCTAACTAAAAACCAAAATCTCAGGCTTTTTGCAATACCACAGAATGCCTGTGAGATTTTTGTTCAGCTTCTCTCTTGCAGGTAGAATTTCTTAGATCTAAGCATACAAAAAATTGAAAGACCAATTTTATATTATATTTACAAAGGAATAGATTTATTGAATACTTAGACCTGCTAAAGAAAATCACTTATCTAATCTAACCAATATACATCATGATCCTTTTTCTATGGCTAAGACCTCTGGTGGAAAAATAGTTGAAATATAAACCCAGCAGCTCAGATTCAGGAAAGAAAATTAAGGTGCTGTTCGTGGCCTTCTCTTAGTCCTGACTGTTGCCTGGTAACTGTCTAAAAATTAACTGCATCACCTGGCTTCTAAGGTCCATGGTATCACTAAGAAACCTTGCATCTGCTATGTCTTATATTGAAAAGCAGAACTTCAGGGCTTGGTTAATATAATTTCTTCGTCATAATCAGGGAAGTTATTCAGCTATACAGCTGAGATGCTTATGGAGGCTTATGGTAAAGTCATTTAAAATACTGTATAAATTACAAAGCAAACTTATTCTAAAGTATGGAAATGTCACACAACCAGTTTCTGCTTGTTACTATGCGGCATTCTAGTTTCTTATTTCTTTGGGTGGTGTCAAGATTACCTTTAATTTCTTTCCTAATAACTGCACCCTCTGAGCTTCACACAGGCTTTGCATGAGCCTAGAGCCTGCAAACAAAATGCATTGACAGAAGCTGCGGCATGGATACTCCTGAAATGGAAATCTGGTGGCATACCTAGATCACCAGATGAACCTTGACCAGATTCATAAAAGAAACTGGGTTCAAAAAGCCTCCCAGGATGCTTGATGTACCTGCTATTCTAATGACAGTGCTGGGAAGACTGAAGATTTAGATGGATGTTGGTGGGAATACATGACATAGGTATTTAACTGGGTAAATGTGTGCTCTGCAAATCATAGAATCAGAAAATCATTTAGGTTGGAAAATACACTTAAGATCAAGTCCAACCATAAACAATTCTGTTGAATTGAACACTTTACCTGGGACTGCAAGCTGCTCCCCTCTTCTATGTTTCTGGCCACTGAACACTGAATCTGAAGGCACTGCTGCAAAACTTACTTCAGTGCACTGGAAAATCTGGTCTGATGTGAGGTTTTTTTGCAAAATGTTCACTTACAGAAGCTGTGTCAGGTTATTATTGTATAATAGTCATCCTAACATTAATTTTGTATGCTTACAGTGCTCTCTTTTGCAGAACCTCAGAGGTTGCAGAACCTCAGATAAAGCTGTAGTTATGTACTATATTAGAGTGTCATTGGACACAGTGGCAGGGAAGGGAGTTCCAGTTACCCACTGAGAGACATGAGCATCTCCCCAGTCTTTCCCCAGGCTGTCATAGGCAACCCTCAGCCCCAGGGGCTAAGGGACACCCCAGGGGAGGGGCTGTCCAGAGCACAAGACTTCTAATGGGATATTCAGCAATGGAAGAATCAAAGAGGTCTGAGGAGGAATGGTTGTGCAAAAATAAAGGAAAAAAAGGATGGAAGGGGTGGCTGGTGTGGTCATGCCCTGCACCTGGTCAGCACAGCCTAACCTGACTTCTCATTAAAATCCATTTCTACATATTTTCTTGATTGAGGGACTGTGTATTCTATGCATATGGGGTTCTCACTGCCAGACATCAGTTGGACCACAGGTGAGAGTGTCCATGTGTCTGTGGTGTCATTAGTGGGAGTCAGTGAGGGTATCTAATTCTGTGTGGGATTTCTAGTGAATATCAAGCTGGACAAGCTGATAAGGAGGTGGTGTGATAGGGGAGCCAGAGGTGTTTGTGTGTGCAGAAGTGAAACAGCCTGAGGAGCTGGCCACTGGAGTGACCAGGGTGTCCAGGCCAACACACTCAGTGTGTGGGAATACACACTCAGCCTAGCTGAATTTTGGGGGCATGGAGCTGCAGCAGCCTCACCTCCATTGAGCTACTGATTAGGCAACCTCTGACAGTAAATATGTATATGTATATGTCTGTATATGTGTGCTTATGTGCATGTGTGTGTGTATGTGTGAGCCACAGTTTTGCTCCCGAGTGTTCTGTCAAGATCGCAAGAGGGGAGAAAACTGCAAATTAGGGGCATAAGGGAAAGCCAGTCAGCCATCTCTGTTGATACCAGGGGCATCTATACAGAGCTGAGCTGTTATCTGAAAAGTTGGCATCAAAGGACAAAGATAGTAATTTGTTTCAAGAAGGTCAAACACCAGCATGTGTGGTCCTTCAGAAAGCTAAAAAAGCCTCATTCTGCAGCACTAGGAGCCAATCTTTTATATGGCTTATAAAGCTTTCCAAGCACTGCTTCCTAGCATTACAAGTGACAGTCATGTAAAATGCTTGGAGAGAAAACACTTTTGTCAGCAAGCTTTTTCTAACATCAAATGTTTTTAAAAAAGCAAATGGAACATTATAACATTTCCAGGCTTGCTTTTCATGTGCAGGGCAGGGAGTATGTTGGAAACAAAATGAGGAAGATATTTTTTTCTCAGAAGGAGAAAGGAAATACAAATTGTGCACATTCTTGCATCTTTCATATTGCTAGCTGCCAGGTCGAAACCCGATCATCATTATTGTCTTGAAGTTGGGATTCCTGTGTGTATCAGTACAATCTCTTTTTTTACATATTATTTGCACAAAACCACTGATGACAATCTATGTGATAGGTAAATTGCATCCACTCATTTTGATTACACCTCTCCATTTCTCTTCTGGAATGACTGCCCCAGTACTTTCACAGGAGTGAACTGAAGGGTTGGAGAAGACAAACAGCTAAGGGGAAAATAACAAAGCAGCAGAAATGGTATCTGTAAACTGATACAGTAAGTGAAGAAGGGTCATTACCCATCTCTGTGTTGGCTGCTGTGGAGACTGACTTGAAACTGTTCCAGAAGAAAAAGACCAGACCATTACATGCCAGTTCCGTGCTACGGGCAAAATACTTGTTTACTGGTTAAAGCCCAAAATTTACATCCCCTTTAAGACTTCTTTGTATTGTCACATATAGTAAGGCCTTTATAACACAGTATCTTCTGAAAATGAGAATGAGACTTGTTATGAAACTGATTAAGGGGAACTGGTTTCTGTTTGAAAAAGTCCCCCTAGAGAAAATTATCCTAAGGTCACACCCCAAATCCTAGGATGGAGCTGTTAGAAAATAATAGATCAGTAATAAAATGAGCAAGGTAGATGTACAACATAGGTCTGTGGGGTGATGCAGGGTTGCCCCATGCATACCTCATGCTGAACGTGCTGAAAAAGCTTCATGCTATTTACTGATCTGTACAATGCTGGACACTCTTTCTGACTCTGAGCTGTGACTAGGCTGTGTTGTCCTTCTGGCCTAGCTCATGTCCTTGGGTGTATGCCCATGGCACAGCACAGGCATCAGGAACAACACCCAGCAGAGCTGTAACCAGCCATGCCAAATTGTCTCCTTGTCATCAGTTGGTGGAACTGTAATAAGCCAGAGGAACCTAGAAAATCAATGAAAATTAGCATTATGGGACATGTTTGAAGTGTAGGTTTATTATTAAATTTTTGATGGTTCACTCCTGTTCTATCAACACCTGAATGAATCACTGATTAATTTTACAAGTCCCTGGTTTCACCTTACAGTATTAATGTCACCCATCACTGACTTCTGACAGATTCCTGTAGAACTCTGATGAAATTTGTCTGGTATTAAAGGGGTAGCAAAGTGATACATCAAGGCCTAATGAGGTTCCTGCACTATCTTTCTTAATTCTAGCTAGCATTTATGGCCACCTGACATGGAAAGCAGCCTCTGCCCAAATACAGCAAAGTTTGAGACTGTGAAGGACAAAACCATCTGATAAAAATCTTTTTGGTCTGTTTGCTTTTAAAAACAGGAAAGGTGCCTGATTTTCCACATAGGCTTTTGAAATACTGGTAAAAAATACCAAGTAGTTGTGATGCCATGTGTGCATGGGATCATTTTCCTAGACAAGAGTATGCCACATCTTGGAAGACACTAGGCAGGTATATGTTGGAAGAACCCACTGTTCCACCTGCCAAGTTTATTTTAAATGCACATAGCATAAACAAGTTTACAGTCCAGGTGGAGTGGCACAGTCAGTGTGGCAAAGCAGATGACTAATTTCTTAAAGAAGCAATAGATGGAAAATGACCCCAGCAGAGTAAGGGAAATTTATCAGATCTTAGCCAAGAAAAGTTGGTGACTTTTGGTTAATACACTGAACTATTAGCAATAAAAATGACCATGTTGGTTTGGTAAGAAGCCCATCTTGGGAAATGGTCAAGGACATTTCTGTTCAGCATAGGCTGGAAGCCACACTCTCAGTTTAAAGATCATTTGGGTTTCTTTAACTTGTCATCCAGTTCCTTTGCCAAGGAATGTCCCATATTGGTGTAGGTTTGTTCCCCAAAGCGCATTTCTAGTATTCAGTCATACGTGGTCCTGGATTAGATTTATGGACAGTAGGCACCTAGAACTCTAGGTGACACCTGGATTTAGGGCAGCATCCCTATGCTCCATAGGAGTGTGAAGTGATTTTGATAACAAGATAAGGAGAAAAGCATCTTATTCTGATTTGACATTTCTAAGTGCATTCTGTCTACTATCTGTCATTTAGGTTATACACTTTCTGTCACAGACATTGTCTGTATTCTGGGTACAATAGTCAAACACTTTGCTGATGTGATAATTTCAACTATATATATTTAGATGTTCTGTGAGTGCTGCTCGTGTGAGGGAATGTCAATGCTTATTGCTGACTTGATATGTTGTTTGAAAATATGAGCATGTCAGCAGTGAGCTATTCTTTGTTACAGCTCTGTCCTGTAGACCTTATGTTCATTTATGAAATAGAAATCCTTGGGCTCAAGCGGTTCTATTAATATGGGAGTCAATATGACTAAGGCCAACAAGGAAATGACCATAATAGTGCCATAAACCGTGTGATAATACAAGTCTTCTGTAGGCTGGTGTTCTAGACTGTGTGCAGTGTTACCCTTTTAAAAGAAGATATTATGGCCATGGAGATTCATAAAAATGAGAAAATTATTTCAAGGTCCCAGGGGCCTTGCCATCAGGTTACATTAATAGGAACAGCTACAGTGAGGGCTGAGCTACACTAAGTTGCACTGAAACTGCAGCCACCAGTGGCTGACAGTCAGGGTGGAAGCATTATCTCTGGAGACTGAAGGTGCTGATCCTAGGTTCTAGATCTATGTAAAATGGTAATAGGAAGATGAAGTGGAGAATGTGCTTCTTAAATTTTCAGATGACAAAGGTATGTGAGAATTTGAAAGTGCATGGAGATCGGAAATGAAATTGGGGATTATACGGGTGTTCTTAAAACAGATAGAGGTTCTGTATTCATAAAGGACTAATCTGCTGCATAAAAACTGAATGGGGGAAACACAAGTTAAGCACCATTTCCACAGAAAGGGATTTAGGATTTGCCATGATTTATAAGGTAACCATGAATCAATATTTTTAGGCTATGACAAAGAAACCCCCAACCAAACAACCAGCATCAGATTGGCACATAAAAACGGATGCCTGGAAATAATCCTTCTATTCAGAGTTGGATATCTTGTTTAGTTTGGGACTCTGTATTTTGAGAAACATGGAGAAAATGCAAAAATTTATGAATGAAGTGGCCTAAGAGACAGAAGAAGGAACTGTGACTGTGATTTTTTATTCTAGAGAAAAAAAGGCAAGGAGATTATATGACAGAAGTCTTCTAGTATGGAAAGTACAGTTGTACAGAAGAAAGTGCTATTTTATGTTCTCTCTATAGGCAGAATAAGGAACAGTGGGCTTTAATTTCAGTGAGGGGAATTCAAATTAAAGAACGACTCTCTAAGGCCTTTTCTATAGCAAGAATTAATCCCATTTTCAGCAGTAGGTAGCCTGCTGATAATGTCTGGTACAATTCCTGAGCAGGTACATGGAAAAGCCTAATTTCCACCAGTGGCAGTTACTCCTGTTCATAACTGTTAATGCCAAGAATACATCCCAATACAGACAACTAATTTTGGCAACCTTGAACTATTTTTTCCAATTTTAAACCATTTCATTTTGGGAAAATGACCTATGAAGCACCCAGCTAGGCTCACAATGACAGTGGTAGCCTGATGTGGTTCTAAATTACCATGAACACTAAAGCAAGGTTTTCACAGAGGACAGCCAACTCAACCTTAATTGTAGTGAAGGTTATAGTGTAAATTTCATGCCAGCGTAAAATATCCTACATTCTCTACTGAAGTGATGGATCCAAGGCAGTGAATAGCTGGTCATGCCTTGTAATTATGGCATCCCCGGCCTATACTTGCTGTGCAGGGATGATGCAATCCAAAATGCTATGCTGTATGTGCAGGTGACGATACACTAAGCTGCAACAAATAGCCCACCTGAAATGCCAATTCTCCTTGGAAAGTAGATTTTTCTTTCTTTTTATTTCTGGGGTTTTTTTGTGGGTTTTTGTTTTTTTTTTTTGTGAAATCACATTGATCTGATTTTCATCTGCTAGGTCAGGGTAAGTCCAGAGGACTTCACTAGTTAACTGTAGCTCATATGTTCTCTTTTTAATGTACAAGTTCACTCAGCAGAGACAAAAACCATTTGCTAATCTCAGCAGGGCAGTGTGTAACAGCACAAGGGACTGTGGCTAACTGGGGAGTTTGCAGTCAGCAGCTCTAGAATGGCTGGATATCAGCAGCCTCAGCAAATCAACCCCTCCCATGAATGCAGTCTCAAATGTTTTGCAATCCTTTCAAGACTGTTTTTGCTTTCCCTGCTAGCATCTGTCATGTGATACTGCTGGGAAAATGTGTCACCCTTGAGGCAACTGCAGTCTGGGGACAGTCTGAACAAGGAGAAATAGCAAAAAGATCCCAAACCTTTTATTTATTATCTTTTAACAACAAGGAGACAGGGCACATTATTTTTTAATTACTAGGAGAACAGTATCAATACATTTATTTTCTTCTCTTTATCTTGCCTCTCTGTTAATTTTAGTTCTGTTCCAAAGTCTGAATGCAATTTTATGTTCAGCTTTAACTGTTTTAACTGATATAGATGAATGATGAGTAATGTGCATGGTTAATGGCAATCATTTGCTCTGGTACTACTCTGAATGCTGGCCTGAAATCCCAAAGCTTTGACCCACCATGCTGCCTGGCCCAGAAGGAGCTCAGCTTATTTTAATCTCTGGCTGTTAGGTGATTTTGTGCACAGAAAATGCTCACTTTTCATATAGTGCATTGAAATAAGATACAGTAAACTGCATTTTTTCTAGTTTCCAGAAGATTTCAGTGGAGGCAGGGAACAAACAAAAAAATTAAGACCCCAAAATGGAAACTTAAATGGTGGAGATTGCATGTATTTTCACACAAGTGCCTACAACATGCTTCTTTTATTTCCCTTTAGTGGACATGTCTTTCTATGTCTTTACAGGTAGTTGCTGGGGATAAAATGGTTGGTGCTTTGGCTGCAAGCAATATGGATTCAGCATCAGCTGCATTGTGAACAACATAGGGCTGCTCAACAGGGACAGCAGCACACATCTGTGAGGGGACAACTCATGCAGTGTGTCTCTAAATTTCTTGTGGCTGGCCAAAGCATGAATCAGGTCACTGAGCTGGATGCTAGATTTTACAAGAAGATATGTTTCCTTGTCCTGGGTTTAGCAGTGGCAGTCATCTTTTTTTTCTTCATAATAGCTGGTGCAGCACTATGTTTTTGAGTTTCAGCCTGGGAACAAAACTGATAACAGGAATGTTTTTAGTTACTGCTCAAACGTTTAGTCTGAGCAAGGACTTTGTGAGTCTCATGCTCTGCCAGGGAGGAGGGGAGGCCAGGAGGAAGCAAAGACAGGACACCTGACCCAAACTGACCAAAGAGGTATTCCATACCATAGCACGTCATGCTCAGGATGTAACTGAGACTTACCCGGGAGGCCTAGTGCTCTGGGGGGTTGGAGGAGGTATTCAGTCGGTGCTCAGTTGGGGTGGGGTGTCGTGAATTATCTGTCAGTGGTTGGTGAGATGCTGTATTCTCTTCCCTTGTTATTTCCTTTATCATTATTATTATTGGTGGTAGCAGTAGTGATTTGTATTATACCTTAGTTACTAAACTTCTTATCTCAACGTGTGGGAGTTGCATTCTTTTGATTCTCCTCCCCATCCCTCTGGGAGCAGGGGGAGGGCAAGAAAGTGGGATTGAGTGAGTGAACGAGCTGCATGGCTGGATTTAAACCACGACATTCCTCCTGGACAGTCTAGAAGCTCTTGATTCATGCCAGGACACTGCAGAAACTTGGCTTTGAATGATGTGGGATGATGAGTGATGAAGTTCTCCCTCATCAGCTACAATCACTCCTCTTTTTTGGGTCAAATTCTAGAAAATCCATGATGTTGTAATCCATAGTTAGCATTTGTTAGCTTGGAACTGGAGGATGACCTCTATTACCTCCAGAAGTCACTTTCAACCGTGTCATCTCCAGCCTATGACATGAGACTGCCAAGACTTCTCCTCAAAACACCAGTTTTCTGCCTGTAACAAATGCAAAGCCCAGTTCTGCTCCTGTCCTATAATCTGTTGAAAATCGGCAGCTGCTTTAACACAGAGTCTGTGCTTTGATTGTGTAATAAGCACTCTGAACATACCTTTTTAAACTTCATTTATACAGTTCTAAAATTAATATTTTTACTGGCTGCTTCAAAACTTGAAGCTACATCAGAATAAATCTGTTGACTTGCACTTTGATGCTTTTTATAGAGTGGAATAAGTTTTTTGTTTTCTTACGGTTTTTATAAAGATTAGCAAATGTTTCCTTTAATAAACAACAAGGTTCACATCACGTAGCTATTCTGCATGCGCTGCTCGTTTTGTGTGTGCAGACATAACTGTTTATTCATTATTTAGGAGACATGTTAAATCAGCCAAATGAGATAAAAAATGTTTGGGTTTTCTTAATGGCAATGCACGTATAAAAAGCTTATGTTAAAATGGAATCAGTATTCCTACAGTCTATAAATCAACATTTAAAACATTTGTTCCGTAAATATTCCTCCTCCTGCTAGCAGTTTGGAAAAAACAAGCATTTTTGCCCTCCAGGTTGTTGTAGAAATTTTAACTAACGCTTAAGTAGTGCTGTGGATTGTGTAGTTTAACTATTTATATGACACTGCAGGCACAAGTCTGATCCCACTGGTGTCTATGGAATAAGAACCACTGACTTTAGCAGCAAACAATTTAAATCTTATGCAAGTACAACTGAAAAGGGATGATCTTGTAAACTGCTGACCACCTTAAAGGTCCCGTACATAATTGTTTGAAATAATACCTCATAGATTTTGGCTCTGGTTTAGTATCTAGAGATGGCTACCCTGAAATTGCTGGTATTTGCCACAATTGTTTTAAAATTTGGAACTACGCTAATGCTCAGTGGTTTAGGCAGGCACGTAAACACCATCTGTGCCAAATATGTGTAATTATTTACAAACAACAACAAAAAAAACAAAACAGAGAAGTTTTTTTCACAGCACCAAGCTGGCACACTAACCTAGCAGAATGTGTCCCCCAGTCCTGTCCATAATGCTGGCTGTCCTTAGGTCAGTGACATGTGCTGCAGTTCCTGGTTTTGTGTAATTATTTTGGTTTCATTAACAAATAGAGAAGATTGAAGGACTGTGCCAACCTGTACAAAGGTTGTAGAGATGCCTGGTCACTCCTAAATCAATTCACTTCATCGGTCCGTGGCATTCCTAAATCTATTCTCTTCCTGTGTCTTGGCAACACACTGTTAAATGATATGCTTATTCTTGGAGTGGCAGAGGGTCTCCCTCCATATGATGTGGTATCTGATTGCCTTTTAGTTGGCAGAACTAAGCCAAGCTGGGCTTGCAAAGTTCCTAGAAGGCCATGGTGCTGTGTGTCGCCAAAAGAAAAGTATCTATATGCACCACATATGCTCAAAACTCAGTGGCAGGGCAACATCTCACCTGCAGACACCTTTAAATTCTTGTCACTGGATGGCCATGACAGCATACTCATAAAATCTTATCTGTGATGGTGTGGCTGAGTATAAATAGGGCCCACCAAAGGGCCAGTTTTGTCAGTCCTCCTTAGAGCAGTGGGTCCCCAGTCATGGACTCTCCCCTTGGGTCAGGTTGCCACCCAAGGTAACTCCTTGAGGTTGAGAGCCCTTGCCTTATCAGTGAGTGACTGCGCATTTGGGGTTAGCTTTCTAAAAGTGGAAGAATTCTTAAATCACTTGTTCAGTACCAATTTCATTTGACATTCCAAGCCTGTTATATACCAAATGTTGATGGAGCTTTAATTGGTTTTGTAAAATAAACTTTGCTTAATTCTATCATAGGTCTTAATTCATAAGTTTGCGTGAAAGATAGTCCAGCCATCCCATCTGAAAGGCTTGCTCATTATTTGCAGTATTTTATAGGTGGTTAAAGAAAGCAGCCTTCTCCTAGAACTGTTAATAATGACAGTGAAAAGCATCTGCTTGCCGAGGCACAAATCTCAACCTGTGGTACAGATAAATCGTGAAGCTTCATCTGTCCAGGAATTAATTGCATTGACCATTTCCAGGTGCAGATGGGGCAGCAACCCAGCTGCTGACCTGCCTGCTCCTGCAAGACTGGCTCTGGATCCAACGGGGTGCACCAAGTGCCAGCTGGACCATAGGCACCAGGAGGACTAAGGGAGGTATGCAGCAGTCTGCATTGCTGATCCAGTGTGTAACCCTTCATGTTGGCAGTTTTTCCCCCCTTTCTTGGTATTGCCAGAGGTAAGGAGATGTCTGTAGTCCTACCAGTCTCTGCCCGTCTCCTCATTCCAAGCTGCCACTCAAGGAAGGGCAGCTGGAGCCTTTGGCTGCAAAATCATTACTGAATTATACAACTGCCTGCAGTAATTTCCCAGTGCTGTGGGCCCAATCCAAAGCTAGTGTCAGCCAGTGATCAGAGCCCTGGAGTGAATCATGCACCATCTGTGCTTGTGGGCTGACTGTTTGTGTATGTGAAGTGTTGGGTAAATATGTAGCCACAGCACAGAAAGGCAAATCCCCCTCATTTGTGTGTAGAGGGGGAAGTGTTTGTAACCTCTTCATGGGTTCAAACAGGTAGGGCAGGTTATGGCGGAGTGTGTATTGCTACCTGAAAGCTCACAGGTGCTGCTGATCGTGCTTCATGTGAAGGGATGTGTTCATTGTGCTGGCAGTGGGTATTGCTTTTTCTCACTGAAAGCTCTTAAGAAACAGGAGGGGGATTAGACACAGACAAAGCTACTTCTGGATCTATTCTCAGAGTAGGCTGAATGAAGCAGGCAGGTAAGGAGGAAACTCCCGTTTCCTTTTGTGCAGAACATGGACGATATGGAGAGAATATGGAGTAGAGAAAGTCATGTCTGGTCTCTGTCCCCCACCTCTGATCTGCCTGGCCCACTTTCTGAGCATGCAGATGGCTATAAGGTGGTCCCTTAGTTCTGGATTCTTGTTTTGACACAGGAAAGTTTTATGAGACAGAGTCCAGGGAAAAAAGTGAGAGGGAAGGGACCTGCAGCTGTCTTTATGATAAGTGGCCTGCAGCAGTCATGGCATGAGCCAGAGAAGTGCCAAGAGGCAGTGTGTACTGCCTAGGCTTGTACTGGGTAGATGCAAATGTATAGGGGATAGCTCACATGGCCCTGTTGTGCTTTTGGTGACACACAGCAAAGTGACCATAGAAATGACTTCTGTGCTCTGAAGAGGAACCCAAAGCCTTTCCAGTGTGGAGGTTCACAGGAACACCTTCAAATCTTAGTGACTCTTCCAGAGAACATCACCAAAGCTTTCCTAAGTAATTCACTGCTATTAGCAGTGTAATGGGCCCATCTCCACTGTACAGTAATAAAGCTTTCCTTTTATTCCAAATAAATGACAGGTATGTCACCAAAGGTAAATGCAAATATCTGAACAATTTTGTGTGCTCCTTCACAGTAAGTATATGAGGAGCCACAAAGGGATAGCAAAATAAGTTAGCTTTTTGAACACATAAAGCTGTTAAATGTATTATTTTCATTTCCATCTGAGTCTTTTGTTAATTGTTTTATACAACATCGTGAGGCTGTGGATAGCTTTCAGCATGAGTGATAGGATAGTCTTCTATATCTAAGTCTTGAGGATAACTGTGGCTTTTAATACCCAGGCAAATAGGGATTATAAATGACTAACATATCCCAATGACTTTATGGATGGGATGGGTTCTGTCCATTTCCTGAAAGATGTATGCATATCACTGCCTCAGAATCTAAGTATGACTTGCATACAGCCAGAAATGACATCTAGAAATGGCATATTTGCGATATCTGTCTTAGGGTGATCATACTGCCTGGATATACAAGGAAGTGTATTGATTTCTGTTGAAGTCCTTGGCATTTGGTGTAGGATGAGAATATGGATATTTATTTACCTGCCATCAGAAAGGGCTTAGGCAAATTATAGGTAGAAAAGCCTACCAAAGCATATTAAATACGTAAAATCCTCTCTGGCTGAGAAAATAACCCTCTGGAAAGACCACTGAACACACCGGGAAATTATTCTGGGAAAATACCTTTATATGTGCTTATCAGTAATTACATCCAAGACAAGCTACTAGGCTAAATGTGGTGGTCTCATTCAGTGCAACTACACTTATCTTCTTATGCTGTTAGCCCTCCTGAAAGTAGCAGCCTGAGGTTACAATTAAGGCCAATTAATGGTTTAAGGTAGTGAAACTTTTGGACCATGAAGGCTGCAGGATTTTCATGAGCAAGAAACCATCTCAGATCCTCCCTTATGTCAAGCAAGGTATTCAACACTGTCCTTGTCTCTAAATTGGAGAGACATCAATTTGATAGGTGGAGCACTCGGTGGATAAAGAACTGGCTGGATGGCCGCATGCAAAGAGTTGTGGTGCCCAGTGTC
>NDXB01015459.1:45503-57198 GCA_002631895.1 Agapornis roseicollis | reverse complement strand
CAGCTCCATGGCCTCCTCTGCCCTCGCTCCAGCAGCTCCACGTCCCTCTTGTGCTGCTGCCCAGAGCACAGCAGAGGGGCAGGATCCCCTCCCCTCGCTGCTGTCATCTCAGCAATCACAAATGAGTGGATATCAGGGCTGAAATGGGCTTTCTCAGGTTGCCTGGTCCTTCCCTTGCCAAAAGAGGTGGGGGGGGAAGGATTCCCTATAGCTGCATCATGTCTGAAAACCCACTGTCTCAGTCAGAGGGAAGAAACCTGGCTGTAACAGCCTGAGGATCTCAGCATTGTGACCACAGCCACAAGAAGCATCACTATTCTTAACTGGCTTTGGTATCATCTCCCACCCACTTCACATCTGGCCCAGGGTAGGCTGAAGACAAAGATCAGGCTCAAAAGAGAAGTGAGCTCTGACAGCAGCATGAATCAGCAAGCAAACACCCATATCAACCTATCAGCCCAGTCACCTCCGGTTCCAAACACCAGCACAGAGGAGCTGTGCTGGGTTAAATGTGTGCAGAGACGGGCAGTGAGCTCGGCGTGAGCAGGATCTGCAGTCAAAGCAAAGCTATGTGCTTTGGCATACAGGAAATAGCTTTTCCAACCATCCCAGTGCTCCTGGGATCTCCGAGGCACCGCTGGTTTGGTCTGGTGCACAGAAATCCAGGCACTGGGTTTGCTGTGAGTGAGCCCTGGGACTAACCCAAACTGCATCCTCTGCTCCTGCCAAGCCTGGGGATTTTCCATTGTGAAAATTTCCACTGCTCCTCAGTCCAACAACTGCAACGAATCAAGAGAGATTGCACAGGACCAGGGAATCACGGAATGGGTTGGNTGCCAAGCCTGGGGATTTTCCATTGTGAAAATTTCCACTGCTCCTCAGTCCAACAACTGCAACGAATCAAGAGAGATTGCACAGGACCAGGGAATCACGGAATGGGTTGGGATGAAGGGACCTTCAAGCTCCTCCAGCTCCAACCCCTGCCATGGCAGGGACCCCTTCCACTGCAGCAGCTTGCTCCAAGCCCCTGGGTCCAACCTGGCCTTGAGCACGGCCAGGGATGGGGCAGCCACAGCTTCTCTGGGCCATCACCCTGGGCCAGCGCCTCAGCACCCTCACAGGGAACAGCTTCTGCCTCAGAGCTCAGCTCAAGTCTAGTGCCAGCTTAAACCCAATGTCCTTTCACTCTAGCCACCCTCCTCCTCTGTATCTGCTCTTTAACCCACAGTACAATGCTGCAGGCCATGGAAAAAACACAGCAGAAGCTGGTAATCTGGGGGGGGTTTCTATAGTTTCATGAGTCCAGGAGAACATTTCTTCTCCCTGCACTTCATTTCACCATGGTCTGCATCATCCTTCACCTGAACACATAGAACCATAGAATAATTTGGGTTGGAAAGGACCTGAAGATCATCCAGTTCCAACCCCCCTGCCATGGCCAGGGACACCTCACACTAAACCAGGGCACCCAAGGCTCTGTCCAACCTGGCCTTGAGCACTGCCAGGGATGGAGCACTCACAGCTTCCCTGGGCAACCCATTCCAGTGCCTCAGCACCCTCACAGGAAAGAATTCCTTCCATTCATCTCCGCTTGTAGCTCCCTGCAAGAGGAGGAGAACCCAGCTCAGCAGCATTAACACCCTTCAGACAGTCTCAAAATGCTTGTGCCTTGACACAGCCAAAAGGAATTCCTCCTCCAGACCCCCCCAGTGCTGCTGCTGTCCCTGTTGTCACCTCTTAGTGCAGCCAGGACTATGGGAGCCCCTGTACCTCCTCTGTGTGAGTCAGGGCTGAGCTCGGCACAGAGCAATGTCACATTCAAGAGGCTGTTGAATCCTTTATTGTTTCCCACTCACTTCTCAAATGTTAACAACAAACCAGGATTCCAGGGAGCCCAGAGGATCCCGAAGCTGTCATTCATCTTCCAGTGGGGTTTCTACGGGATACAAAACGGATCTGCTTTTCCATGGAGGTTTAAGAGCTCACAAAGTGGAAAAGCCAATGAAAGGGGGGAGAGGCAAAGGCGAGGAGTTACCACAATGAATCCCTCAAAGCCAGCTCCTCCAACGTTACTTCAGCACGGAGGAATGTGGCTTTACCAAGATCATTCATGAGTATGACAACAGGCACATGCTCAACCAGCCCATGAAGTGAGCCTCTGGACATAACACACAGCATTATTTCATCTCTAACAGGAATCATCCAGGAAGGACCGAGGATTTTGCCAATCTTCAGGATACAGCTGGGGAAAAGGGCTATTTTGCACCTCAACTCCATTTAACCCATCAGCAACTAAACCGGGGTGGACATTACACCAAGGTGATAGTAATGTAATGCAAGAATTAACACAGTGACTTACAGAGGGAAGTGCTGGGAGCCAACAATTGCTCTTTGAACACCTGAGTGCCGATGGGTGATGTGCCAGGAGAGAGGAGAGCTCTCTGGGATGAGGCTTGTCTCTAATTCCAGGCATTTCCCACCCTGATGGGTCAGGGAAGGGATGCAGAGCAAGGCCACGACTGCTGTGTCCGGGGCTCACATGTGAATGAAGCAGAGGAGACGAGGGAGGTCTCCATCAGGGGGAACACCAAAGCCCAGCCAGGCTTTGCCAGCTCTTCACACCATCTCCCTTCACTCCACCTGCACCTCTCAAAGGCCAAGAATTCATGACAGCTCTCGTCACAGGACGCAGACATCACAGCTCCCAAAACCTGGCCAACAACAGAACTGTGCCTCAGCAAAACAGCATCAAACGCTGCTTCCATCATACAGCATCGAGGGGTACGGACACAAGGCAAAATGAAAAGGGATTTCAGACATCCACTGGCAAAACATTGAGGAAAACTGCTCCAAAACGTGTCTGCTTGCTCTTCGAGCGATTGCTTTCAGCAACCTGGCAAACTGTCTGTGGGTAAGTGAACCCTGAAGCAAAGCTCTCCATGCAACGACGGCATTTACATGGATATCTGGAAGGCAGGCAGCGAACTGGTCGGGGGTGACGGTGAAAACAAGGTCTTTCCTCCAATACTGGGGAGTATTGGAGCAATGCAGCAGCAGCTCCACCTTTGCAGCAGCAGGACAGGCTCCAAACTCTTCCAGGGTTTTATTTCATGAGCATCTTCCATTTCTTTCATCCGAAAGGTGCTGATCTCTGCTCAGTTGTGTGTAGCAGCGCGAAGGAGGGAAGCAGAAACACATTCCAGGCCTGCTGAGCATGTTGTTAGTGCTGCTCTTGGGTCTTCCCCATAAACACAGGCCCAGAGGCTCCTGCCTGTTATCTTCTCTCAGCAAGAGCTTGAAATGAGTATTAAGAAAGCTGTAAGACTCCAGAATGGAGCTCAGGGTCCCCCCTCATCTGTTTGGTTTACAGTTCCATCCAACCTTACTCAGCAAACAGCATCTGCGCTCTTCCTGCAGCTTAACCCATAAGGTTGGCATTGGTGAGGCAAAACCTGAGCTCCCAATGAAGCCAATTCCTTGTTGCTTTAGGGGAAAGAGATGTGTATATAAAAACCAAACCTAAAGGGCACTTCAAAGACGACGAGACAATTCCATGGAGAAATCCTGAAGCCTTTGGCTATGCTGCAATGCCCTCGGTGGATCTGGACTGCTAACAGCCCCCTTGCAGTTGGGTCCAAGAAAGCCTGAGAACTGATGGAGTTCTGATCAACTAGTTGGGATTTCAGGAGGTCTTTCCTTGTGGCAGCAGAGGGGAGCCCACTTCTGAGGGCCTGAAGAGCTTCTCATGGCCTTCAGTTCAAGCTGCTTCCCAGCAAGGAAGTCCCTAAACATTTACACATTCTGGAGAACTAGTTCTAAGGGGGATGGATCTCACACCAACTTCTCACTGCCGCTGAACTGGAGAGATGAAAGGATATGGATACATCACAGTGGCCTCTGGTGCAGTTTATTTACAACAGGACTCAGTGCTGGAGAACACCAGGGTATTAACAAGCAGGAAACACACTAGGAGGGAAAAAGGAGAGTGGAAGAGAAGTCACACGTTAAAACCAAAGTATTCTCTGCAGATTGACTCTGCAGCAGCCTAAATTCAGCTGCCAAACAAGGCCAAAAGAAGTCTGTCATGCAGAACAGAACCAGCATTAATGCACTCAACGGTAGCTTGCAAGCTACATAAGCAGAGAGAAGCACAAATGCTTGATATGTGGCTTAAAGCACACTCAAGCCACCTCCCTTCCTCCAAGCCTCTTGGTTTAAAGCTGTTTTTGCTAAAACCATAATAGCAGGAGCAACAGTTTAGGCTCTCAAGACAGCACAGGTTGTCAAATACCTGGTAGAGATTCAACATTACACTGCAGCCCTTTGGTCTTATCCCTCCCCTCACCATTTACACACCACATCCTTGCATTGATTTAAAATATGCAGTCCAGAGTCCTGCATTTCCACTGTTTCATCCCCAAGGGCACAGGATAAAGGGGGATAGAAGGAAGAGATCATCCAGCAACACCTCTTCAGCGTTGCCAGTCCTACAGCATCAAACATCTTGGGGCTTTTAGGTTTTGTTGAAGACTTCTGAGCTAAAAGCAGGAAGACTTTTCAGGAATGCTTAAGAAACTGCTTAAAAACCTGCTTATTTTACCATTCACCTGAAAGATGATCCCAAAGCAGACCTGCACCTTCTGAGCTTGGTTTATTTATTAGTTTAGGGTGTGTAACTAACACTTTGGGTGTTTTTCCAATCAACCTTATCAGCCACAACCTACTTTCACCATTGTGGCTGCTGGCAGAGACCTGGCTTCTCCAGTTCATTCTGATATGAAAACACAGGAGCAAGTCTGCAAAGTGAAGCACATCCTTTACTTTTCTAATCCCACCAGGATTTCTTGGCCAGTGTGGTACAAGTTGTTTCCAAAACACGGGAACTTGGTTACTTAAGTAAAATATTACTTAAACTAAATACCATAAAACTTATAATTCTGCCTTTTGGCAGGGTAATAAGAAAAGTATCAGCTTGGGAAGATTCATTGCTCCCATCCAAGTAAGGATGGTTTCATCAAGACAAGTTAGTACATGAGAAGTTGAAAGAGAATATAATCTTCAAATCATACAGTCATAGAATGGTTTGGGCTGGAAGAGACCTTAAAGCTCATCCAGTTCCAAGCCCCTGCCACGGGCAGGGACACCCTGGTTGTCCCAAGCTCCTCTCCAGGTTCCCTGCAGCCCCTTTAGGCCCTGGAGCTGCTCTCAGGGCTCCCCTTCAGGAGCCTTCTCTTCTCTCCCCCAGGCTGCCCCAGCCCAGCTCTCTCAGCCTGGCTCCAGAGCAGAGCTGCTCCAGCCCTCGCACCAGCTCCATGGCCTCCTCTCCCCTCGCTCCAACAGCTCCACGTCCCTCTTGTGCTGCTGCCCCAGAGCTGGAGCAGGGCTGCAGGGGGGGGCTCCCCAGAGCCCAGCAGAGGGGCAGGATCCCCTCCCTGAGCTGCTGCTCACGCTCTGGGGGTGCCCCCAGCACACAGGGGGGTTCTGGGCTCAAGCGCTCACTGAAGCCAGGTCATGAGGAGCTTCTCCTCACCCAGCACCCCAAGTTCTTCTCCTTGGACTGCTCCATCCAGGCCTCCCCAGGTTGGGGTTGTGCTGGGATTGCCCTCACCCATGTGCAGGACCCTGCATTAATGCTACTGCATTACTGGCTGTGACTCAAAGCTGTTTGGTTCAGTGTGCTTTTAGCATCATGCTAGAACTCCAGCCTCCCACTCTGAGAGCCAAACACACAGGCAGTAAGAGCTGAGCTCTGCCCAAGGGCTGCACAGCTCTAGCACACACAGAGCCTTACCACTGGAATCCACCGATGGGCTCTGTAAACCTGTGACGGATCAGGAACGTAGCAACAGCTTCAGCAACCTGAGGGAGGCAGAAAATATGGGTTAGAATTTAGAAGGACATGATGATAACAAGAAATCCAGGTGGTTTTCAAAGCCTGAAGCATTTCCAACAACAGATCATGTCCTTGGGGTCCTCTTGAATCAGTTTTGCCCCTTAAAACTAACAGCTCTGTATAACATGCTTTTAGAAAAGAAACCAAAAGGAACTACATACTTTACTCTGACACTGATCCCCCAATCTGACCAAACTCTTTTTCCACCTCCTTCAGTAATTCTTACAACAATGCCTAAGTTTAGCAGGGAAAAAAGGATGTGGTGAGATCATGGAGCAAGTTATTCCCATAAAGGAGAAATCCTGACTGTAATAACATTGCTTAGAATGTACTAGAAAGAATAACAATCTAAGAACTTGGTATGTTTAGATAAAAATCCCTATGTCAGACTGGTGAAGCACAGAAAGGCTGAGTTTTACCCTCACAGTGGTCAGTGTAGAACAAGCTTTAAAACCAGATGTGTTTCTAACCATGGGCTCCACTGGCTGCACCACATTCCTGCTTCTAGCATAGAATCACGGAATGAAAAAGTGGTTTGGGTTGGAAGGGGCCTTAAAGCTCATCCACTCCCAACCCCTGCCATTGGCAGGGACCCCTTCCACTGGAGCAGCTTGCTCCAAGCCCCTGTGTCCAACCTGGCCTTGAGCACTGCCAGGGATGGGGCAGCCACAGCTTCTCTGGGCACCCCGTGCCAGCACCTCACCACTCTCCAATAGCCAGTTGCCAATGGTGAGTTATGATGTGCCAAAAACTGCCCGAGGTAAAATCTCTGCATCATAGTAAGGAACAGACCCCACTTGCATTTAAACTGTGAAGATCATTACTTTTCTAGCTTGAACCCCACAGTTGTGTTGCTCACCTTGTCTGGAGCATCTTCATGGACTGCATGCCCACACTGTGGAAGGACCTGCATCTGAAACTTCCCTGTGGATCAAGAGAGTCATCACTGGAGCTGCTGTTTAAATGACCTTGATTTGTGACAGCAATCGTTTAGACAAGCAGTTTGTGTATACACAGGAAACATCACACACTACACCCTTAACGGCACTGTGAATTTAGGAACTGTTCTAAAACAGATTCTTTAGCAACAAACCTCACTAGATCTCACTATATCTTGTGGTGAAGAGGGAGCAGGGAATACACAGAAATCCAGAGCAAATTATATAGTACATACAGCAGTTTCCAGAGCCAGAATCAGCTGCTTAGTTCATAGAATCATAGAATGGTTTGGGTTGGAAGGGACTTAAAAAGAAAGAAGCCCTCATGATCATTCTGATCCAAGAGAAGTGTAGCTAGACTCAACAAGAACCATGGCAACAGCCCTTCACAACTCCTGATGCAGCCTTTCCCTTCTCAACTTCCCCACTTTCCTTACAGCCACAGACACTTTGGAATGGATGAATTAATGCACATTTGTTTTGATACAGACTGCACCTGGTGAGGGGCTGTTCCAACTCTTCCTCTTGTATGTTCCCATAGCAACAAGCTACCACCCAAAAAGAGCATTACCATAAGGATAGAGTAACAGTATTAAATATTTACCTTGCATCTGTCCAATTGTTAGATCTTTATCCAGCCTGTCAACACCTACAATCAAATAAAGAGATGTACTGGAAATATGACTGTCTAAGCAGGGCTTTACTCCTAACTTTGACAGAGAGATTTAACAAAAGAAACATCCCTGACACCTACCATAGGGACATTTCCCTGCTGCACCTCAAGAAAGTAAAGCAACAGGGAAAAATCCCAGTCCAAAATGCAAGAATACATCCCTCCTTACAATGTAAAGGGCTATTTGCCTTGGTTACACACTGCATTTCTTATTAAGGCACAAAAAGGGGCCTATACCTGGCTGCAGAACATCAAAAACTTGGCTTTCAGTTGAAGTTCAAATCATGCCCAGATAGTAATGGAGGCTGAAGGGCAGCTTGGATCTGTCCTGTCTGCCCCTCTTCCACATCATAGAACAAAACCACCCCTCCAACAGCAGCAATACACAGCATGTCATTACATGCTAGTTTGATATTAGAGGTTCTGAACTAATTCCAGGTTGGCATGGATTAAATGGATGGTTTTACAGTTCAAGATACGTAGAGAAGCCAAGGTGGAACTTGGTGTTCTTGGAAACAGGCATAAGCCAAACCCTATTCCCTGAAATCCAAGCAGGACATCACTGAAGTCTGTAGCCACTGAAGCTGAACAGGACTGGAAGAGCCACGTACCAGCTAAAAGCAAGAGCTTTGGTGTTGGGCAGCTCAGGAAGAGGTTTGACAAGCCCCTGAACCAGCCATCCCAGTACTTCTCTGTTTTCGCCAGCTCGATTCGCCACGTGTATAAGTGCTCCTTCTTTGTCTGCAGGGAGGAAAGAGAGACAGCTCTGCATTAGGCATCCCTAAAGCAGCTGAGATAAAATGAGCTTGAGGGCCACTTGGAAGTACATCTAGGAAATAACTGGCTCCCTCTGGTGGAGGTGATTCCAAGGGGATGAGCCTCCTTGGTCCTAACTTCCTCCCCAGATGAAGCCAAAGTACAGGAGTAGGGAACAAGAAAGTCAGCAGGAGCTACACCTATAGATCAAGAGAAGGCTGCAGTATTCAGGGTGCTCAATGTGCTTGGTTTTACTGGCACAAATAGCTTGCAAATGGTCTGAACATTCACACTTGGCTCTCAGGTGACAGGAATACAAGGGGCTAAGCTGGCTCCAGTCCTCGAGGAATTTACATTCCTGGGTTGCAATCATCTGGATGAACTCCTGAATGCTCCTGTGCCTTGGAAGTGAACAAAAATAGCACAAAGACTCAGAACAGAGCATTTCCCATTCAGGTCAGAAGCCTTATTTCAGGTGCCACACATTACATCTGTGAGCAGCTCAGGAAGCTTTCAGGTAACAGCCCAAGACAGACCTGGTGGCACGAGATGAAAAAGGAAACCAACATTCCCAGTCCCTGGAGTTGCTCCCTTTTACATTGGGATGATCTAGATCACTACTGGTGGCTGCTCTTCATGGGAGCATCGTGCAAACACAGCTATAAACACAGCAAGAAACTTCCTACCTCTGTGTCATCTTCTTTCTTCCTTTTGTTGACAGAGCCTCCCCCTTCCTCGTTCTCTTCCTCCTCCTCCTCTTCCTCAATAATACCCTCCACTATGGCTTTAGGACATTCAGGGCTTGCAGCCCCTTCACACCTGGGAAATAAAATCAGGAAGTGATTCCCTGCCAAACAGAGCAGGTTTTAACCTGAAGTGTTCAGCAACTTCACAGATAGTGGCTGAAAAAGTCCTTTCAAGCTTGAAAGTAGCTTTGGGTAGAAGATACAGTCATGAGCAGCCATGGGACCAAGTGCCTGTGCATCATATGTATCCCAGAGCAAATATCAATGCAAACAGAGGCAGAAAGTGGTCTAACGATCAACAACAGCTTTACTTCATGGAGTATGGACTATATGTAAAGGCTTTGGATATATCAACGATTAGAACGGTACAACCAGGTTACTCTGATCCTCACAACCCACCCCAGATCACTCCCCAGATGCAACAGATAAATAAAGCATTACTAAAAGGGAGCAGAAGAGTCCATACCCAGAAGGTCAGCCTGATTTAGGACATGATTCCTGAACACACATCAGGCTGACACTTGTTTCTTAATGTGTGCAGAAACCCAGACAACCCAAGGAAAGCGGTAGCTGTAACATGGCTCTTGGTGGATTTTTGCTGCTGTTGGCATCAGCTGTGATCAAACAGTAAGAAATCTGTATTTGCTAGAAGAAATCTTCCTTTTCAAGTGCATGTGTGGCATTGTAAACCAGAAAAGATGATTTTAAGAGCTTTAAATACCAAAACAAAACCAAAAGCCACCTACTGTTTGACTTGACCGACCATAGACACTCTGGCAGATTCAAGGTTTCTTATCTGTCCACTTTTTACACTAGGGAAGAAATAAAACTAAAATCAGAAGAAGGGCACAAATAGTTACTAAATAGGAACTCTCAGGCTCGGAAACAGGAGTAAAACCCTTGTACAGCTCGTTATTTCCCCCAAAACATCCCATTCTCAGCCATTTGCAGTGGCTCACGCTACACACTGACCTACCTGAACCCCCATTGTCACTGTAACCATGGATTTAAAAGCACTGGTGGGATAACACTGAAACAGGGTTGTGCCCATTTCATTTCAGGGGACAGGGAGAAGGCAGAAACAACGTGGGTATTTGGGAGCAGAAGTGGGCTTGCTGTAGGTCAACTTACAAACATAACCATAAAACCTCTCCCTTTCAGACTCAACTGCCAAATGTAAAAGTAATTCTTGCTGAATCCTGCTTTTACACATGGAATGGATGTCTCAAGCTTCTTCTGTAAGAGCTGGGACACTTACAAGGAAGCTGCAATTCACATCATGAGGCTTTCCATTAGCTGAAACTCTTAGAGGATCCTTCTCCAATGCCCAGCCAACTCTCTTGGGAAATTAATGACAGGCTGAGCCAGCTGGGCTGGGGCAGGCTGGCCAAGAGAAGGCTCCTGAAGGGGAGCCCTGAGAGCAGCTCCAGGGCCTAAAGGGGCTGCAGGGAAGCTGGAGAGGGGCTTGGGACAAGGGCCTGTAGGGCCAGGCCAAGGGCAATGGCTTGAACCTGCCAAAAGAGGGGGGAGACTGAGCTGAGCTCTGAGGCAGAAGCTGTTCCCTGGGAGGGTGCTGAGGCGCTGGCCCAGGGGGATGGCCCAGAGAAGCTGTGGCTGCCCCATCCCTGGCAGTGCTCAAGGCCAGGTTGGACACAGGGGCTTGGAGCAAGCTGCTCCAGTGGAAGGGGTCCCTGCCCGTGGCAAGGGTTGGAGCTGGAGGAGCTTTAAGGTCCCTTCAACCCAAACCAGTCCGGGATTCCATGATTTTAGAGACTACATAAGCTCATGCATTACCTCCACTCAATGGCATTCTCCAGTGACTTGAATGTTTTGGGACGACTCCTTAGGAAGTTCTGCATGCTGTTGAGCGCATCCATGGCTGTACCTAAAACCAAGTATTGTAACTTTATGGCACCTGGTGAAATTATTGCCACATCCCTCTACAGAGAACTGGCTCCCAGGGAACACCCTCAGAGATCTGAGATGGAGCTCACTGGGGATTTAATGCTGTTAAGGACAGCACAACTCAGTACTCCTAAGCCCAAACTCATACCTGCTCCCATATTAGGAAATTAGTATTTAAAGAGAGAGGACATTCAGATAATAAGGGAAGGCAATAATCATACGCTATGTGTCCTATAAAAAGCCACCCTTCTCCTAACAAGAAAATATTACAAAGAAATTACAGGGAAAACAACAAACTGAGTCCTTCTGGGAAAAGCAAACGGAAGGGTGACAGCAGAAACACTTTTGTGTAAGATGGAACCAGCACTGGATTAAAACTAGGCAAAACCTTCTGGATTTGGGGATTTGGGCATAAAAAGACCTATGTGGAAGACAGAACCCCATCCAAAGGGACAGAACCCCCTCTCAGGGCACAGAACCCCATCCCAGAGCACAGAACCCCATCCAAAGGGACAGAACCCCCTCTCAGGGCACAGAACCCCATCCAATGGGACTGACTCCCATCCAAAGGGACAGAACCCCATCCAAAGGGACAGAACCCCATCCCAGAGCACAGAACCCCATCCCAGAGCACAGAACCCCATCCAAAGGGACAGAACCCCATCCCAGAGCACAGAACCCCATTCAAAGGGACAGAACCCCATCCAATGGGACTGACTCCCATCCAATGGGACAGAACCCCATCCAAAGGGACAGAACCCCATCCAATGGGACCCCATCCAAT
>NDXB01015459.1:0-45394 GCA_002631895.1 Agapornis roseicollis | reverse complement strand
GGGACAGAACCCCATCCAATGGGACTGACTCCCATCCAACGGGACAGAACCCCATCCCAGGGGACACACCCTCACCTTCCACCACATCGATCATGCAGAGCCCCAGTAAACTTGGCACCAGGTTTGCGACTGCCGTGTGCACGGCGATGGCCCCCCCCATGCTGTGCCCGATGAGCATGATGGGGGGCGGGAGGTCCCCATACAGAGCTTCCACCACGTTGCCAACATCTCTGCCAAATGAGACCACACATTAGTTGGCATTTGTATCCTGAGGTATTCCTCAAGATTTCTATGGTAGGAGGAGATAGTACAGATCCAAGACCCGTTTCCAGCTCTCAATCCTGTCTGTATGCTCTAACCCACAGGTAACTGAGAGAAATTCATCCTCTGATCACTAGAGGAGCTTTAAAGTCCATCCCAACCCCAATGACTCTATAAGTCTATGATTTAATCTAGGTACCAACACAGGAAACCATTCAAGCCAATACTGTCCCGAACAACCACATCATTTCTGCTTTTATTAAAGGAAAATGCTCACTGAAGTGCCTTTCAATAAAAGAAAGAGCAAGGTCCTGCCTCTGGGTTGGGGCAATGCCAGGTACAGCTACAGCTACAGGCAGGACAGAGAAGTGATTTAGATCAGCCCTGAGGAGGAGGACTTAGGCCCAGAACCTTGCTGTGTGCTGGGCTGCATCACCAGCAGTGTGAGCAGCAGGTCAAGGAAGATGATCCTGCCCCTCTACTCTACTCTGGTGAGACCCCCCTTGCACTGGGTGCAGTTCTGGGGTTCCCAGTGTAAGAAGGACATGGAGCTGTTGGAACAAGTGCAGAGGAGGCCACGAGGATGAGCAGGGGCTGGAGCAGCTCCTGTATGGAGCCAGACTGAGAACATTGGGGCTGTTGAGCCTGGAGAAGAGAAGCTGCATGGAGACCTCAGAGCAGCTTCCAGTGTCTGAAGGAGGCCTATAGGGATGTTGGGGAGGGGCTCTTCATTAGGGACTGCAGTGACAGGACAATGGGTAACAGGTTCAAACTGAAACAGGAGAAGTTCAGGTTGGAGATAAGGCAGAAGCTCTTCCCTGTGAGGGTGCTGAGGCACTGGAATGGGTTGAACAGGGAAGCTGTGAATGCTCCATCCCTGGCAGTGTTCAAGGCTAGGTTGGACAGAGCCTTGGGTGCCCTGGTTTAGCGTGAGGTGTCCGTGCCCATGGCAGGGGGTTGGAACTGGATGATCTTAAGGTCCTTTCCAACCCAAACCAGTCTATGATTCTGTGATTGACATTTACTGAAGAGCACTGTAGTTTAAGACACCCAAATTTGCTTTCCTGCCTAAAAGCATTCAGAGACAGGAGACCTGAGCAGTATTGCAACTAGAAAATGGGAAATGAGTCAAAACCCCAAGGATGACCAATTTGTTTGCTCTGTCAGAGAAAATTCCTTGAGGATTTGAGAAGAAAAATGAAACCCAACTATGATTTAAGGCTCCTATTTAAAGTCAGGGATAACTCTCAAGATCATTGCTAAAAGGAGAGATTGGTTTAAAACCAAAAGGAACTTGTTCTCCCCCAAGTAGTTTTGCTTCAGATCTAAAAAATTCTCCTCATTCCATACAGGGTTTCCTCAGGACAACACCACATCAGGATCTGACAAGCCACAAGCAGTAGCAATAAGGTCCACAATGGAAGTCAGAATCCATTTCACACATGGCCTCTCCTCAACAAACCAAGTGGATTTGTTCATAGGAAGGTTACAAAATCCTTCATGATTTAATTGTTTCATAGCAAAGAGTCTCTTTGTGCCAACTATGGACATAACAATGTGTTTGACAGTGGGGATTTGCTTTTCTTACAGCTTAGTCAAGAGGGAGATTTGCATCCCAAAGCAGGTCAGGGCAGCCTGATATAGCAACTCCCTCTGTGCTTTAAAGTCTCAGTCTGTGCCCCACACTTTGGTGGTGACACCAAACTGGTGGTTTCAAGCTAAAATGCCCCAATTGGTTATATCCAAGGAAAGAAATCCCCTTCTGCTGGTGTTACAGCATGTTGCAGGTTTAAAGTGTTCACTCCAATGAAGCCACTGATCTTTAAAGTGAGTTGAAAGCCTGAAGAACAACTCAGTTGGGAATCTGACTTAGCTGAAAGAGATCTAATTCCAAACAGATTTAAACTGCCCCAAAATGGATGGAGAAGAAGGGATAACTACCCGACTTATGTGAAATGAAACCACCTTCCAGCTCCCTGAACGAAGGCTGTGTGGCCTCACATAGCTTACTGCTCAATAGATAAAAGTTTGTGAACAGAGAAACACTAAAGAGAGCATCAGCATCCTTACTTTGACATAGTCTCTGCAGACAGATCTTCAGGATTCCTCACTTTGGTTTCTCCTGAAAGAACAAACAAGTTCACACAAGCTGAAAACCTTCAGAACCCCTCAGGATTTAGAGCAGTAACTGCACAAAGCTTTTTGGCACAGTTATTAAGAGCAAGGCTACTACACAACATAAATAATGAAGAACTCCAGAGTTAATAGGAACACTTGGTATTTTATCATAAGAAACACTCCCCATAATGTTCCATATTTGCAGAGTATCTTAAAACTGAAGAACAGAGCTTCTTTCTAATGGTAAAGACCAGCTATGGGTTATGAAACATGAAGGAAGGGCTTGGTAGCAGTATGTGAGAAGGAATAAGCCCATCACTGCCTCGCACAGGGAGTCTCAGCTTCTGGCACGTGAGGATGGACAGCTGCAGAGCTCCCTCTTCCATCCCTGCTTTGGCATAAGCATTGGGATGCCTCAAGGGTGCTTTTTTAGTCTTTTTAGCAGGGATTTGTTACATCTTTAAAATATGAGAGTGTAGAACATGCTTTTTGTGATTTTGGTTTGGTTTCTTTCACTTACCATGCCCTCGGAGATCTAAAGCCACAATCCTGCACTGAATCCTGTTAATGATTGCAGCCTGCAAGAGGGGACAAAGAGGATGTCATTTGCAGAGTGCCACCCCTCATCTACAACAGGCTTAACTACAGCAAACACAGCCTGAAACAGCAGCAAAGGTGACAAAACGCCTTCTACTGTCCAGGTGGTTGAACCTGGATTGCACAAGGTGTCGCAAGAAGCAAGCAAGAACATTCCATATGAAATAGCCTTAATTAACCAAAGTTCCATCCTTTCTATCTGAGGACGGTTATTTCACGGTGCATAAGACATTATGAGAGTTTCCTGGGTAAAGGATTCAGGTCCCGTGGCACCACTGCAAACTGAAGTGCAGCAGTGGGACCAGACACCAAAGTAACGCCTCCCCTTCCCCACACCTGACAAGGCTAAGTCTTGGCTATACAGCAGGGATGAAGATGAAGCAGCAAAGATTCCATCTGCTCTCAGAGAACAGAATTTTACAGTGAGGTTGAAATGCACAAACTGATCAGTCCAAAGGGACTGGGGGGCACAAGTGAGGGATCTTCTAAAGTAAGGGAGGGTTGCAATAAGATTACGCTCCATTTGTCCTGACAGCTCCAGTTCTGTAACTTATTTCAGGCATCACAGTGATTAAGTGTTGAAAGGAAGATTTCTATGTTAAAGAATCATTGATGATTTAAAGAACAGCCCTGCAGAAGTGGGGGAATTTCATAGAAGAAACCAAGTTTGGGTTGGAAGGGACCTTAAAGCCCATCCAGCTCCAAACCCTGCCACGGGCAGGGACCCCTTCCACTGGAGCAGCTTGCTCCAAGCCCCTGCATCCAACCTGGCCTTGAGCACTGCCAGGGATGGGGCAGCCACAGCTTCTCTGGGCCATCACCCTGGGCCAGCGCCTCAGCACCCTCCCAGGGAACAGCTTCTGCCTCAAAGCTCAGCTCAGGCTCCCCTCTTTGGGCAGGTTCAAGCCATTGCCCTTGGCCCAAGCCCCTCTCCAGGTTCCCTGCAGCCCCTTTAGGCCCTGGAGCTGCTCTCAGGGCTCCCCTTCAGGAGCCTTCTCTTCTCTCCCCCAGGCTGTCCCAGCCCAGCTCTCTCAGCCTGGCTCCAGAGCAGAGCTGCTCCAGCCCTCACAGCAGCTCCATGGCCTCCTCTCCCCTCGCTCCAGCACCATGCAGGATGTTACCAGACCAAGAAGCAAAAGCAGAAAGGAGCACACTGCTCCTGCAGGCTGTTATTTGATTTATCAATGGTTACTCACAATATTCCCCAATTTGGATTTCTTCCTGTTTTTTTTAGGGGAAAGGGTTGATTGGGGCTTTTTTAACATCTGGTTCATCCCAAACATTTAACATTTGATTGCTTGGGTCAAGCTTTTATTTCAAGATGCACAAAGGAAATAATTCTATAGCAGCCATGCAAAGGCATGAGCTAATTGTGGCAGCTTCCTCCTGCAGATGCAGTCTCAAGCGTGAGGTGTAAATCTATGTGAATCCTGCTTGTGAATCTCTGTTAATTGCTATAACAACATATAGTAACATATAAAGCAAATACAGTGTGATGACTGCAATCACTGCTAAATCCAGCTCTACGGGGTTTAAAATGCAAACATAGTATTGTTGTTGCTATTGCACATAAAGAGCTCTACACAGGGTGGAAATGACTTTTAAGAAGCCTGTTCCTTAACGCAGGAATATGTGATTTCATGCCTCTGCCTCTAAGAGCAATGACAAAACCACTAAACTAGAAGACTAAAAGGCATACAACCAACTAGTGAGCTACAAGCAAGTACCTACAGGCTTAAGCCTTAAATCTCCAGCTTACTAAAAGTGCAACAGTTTCAGAAGACCCAGATCTGCACCAGTGTCCAGTTCAGGTAAAGTTAAACATGAACTGTAATTTGGGTCCTATTCAAGACCAGACTTTCAGCTCAGTTGGCAAAGTGTTTTTCTAATGTGTCTTATAAGGTGGTTTATGATTACACCAGGATTACTCAGGAATCACGTGGGGAATTCAAGAGCAGTCAATAGTGACCCTTGTGAAATGCTCATGCTTGTAACTCATTTGAGTCTCTGCTTAAAGACTAAGTCATGTCCAGCCTGATGGCCAAAGGGAATGTATCTGACCCAGCCAAAAGCATGGAGTACATGTAGAGACTTCAGGACTCATCCCAGAGCACCATGCTGTATGCTCACAGAGTCCCTGTATTAACAAGGTCCCAAATAAAAATCACACCCTGCAAGTGATTTTACTTTACTTGTCATCCTTTAGAGGTTTTCTTCCTTAACTCCCTTCATTTTCCAAAGGGAATGGGTGGGACAGATGTTGGTTTGGTCAGTCCCCACACTCACTCCTATTGCCACCACCTCAGAGTTGCTTGAGCACCAAAGGAGATTCCTTGACATGCCAAACAGGGCCTCAACACACAAAGATAATATTATGATGAGATAAAGCTTCTGGAATTTCACTGGTAGGCATGAAAAAGCAGCCTTCTGGAAAATAAATGGGTATGGTATGAAGAGAAACGCCTTGGAAATTCACAGCAGCTATTTAGAAGACCTGAATCAGGTGCAAAACAGATCATAAGAGAGCTTCTGAACTCATTCTCCTGTCTTTAACATAGCTGAGAGGTGAGTTGCCTTCCACATTAACATGACTATATTCACACAACAGATACATGCATAAAGCAGCAGGTTACTTACAGTAAACACAGCCCAGGAAAGAGCAGAATGGCCTCCACCATGTAAGAGCAGCAGGACAGGCCCCTCCAATCCACTCTTGTAAATTCGAAAAGTGTATGAACAGTTAAGGACACCCCAGAGTTATCTGCAGTCACTTGGCTGAGTGTATTTTAGAGTCCCCAGTACCCAACAGGGGTTTGTTTCCACCCTTGTGCACCCAAGGCCTTCTATGGCAAGAGGAACTGGTCTCAAGTTGCACCAGGGCAGGCTTAGATGGAGCTGAGCAACAATTCCTTGCCCCCAGGGTGCTCAGGCATTGGAAGAGGCTGCCCAGGGCAGGGCTGCAGGCACTGGCCCTGCAAGGGTTCACACGAGGCCTCAGTGCCATGGGGCAGGGGTGGCCTTGGCAGGGCTGGGAATGGTTGGACTGGATGAGCTGAAAGGGCTTTTCCAACCCAGCTCATTCTAAGGTTCTATGGCTTTTCCTCTTATCAGCAGGCATGTGCAAGCATAACCTGGACAAAATGTAACTTGATTTAAGCTTTACGAGTTGTTTTCCTGCTGCTCAGGTCTCCTCTCCCATGTAATCCTCACTGAATGAACTTTAAGGTCTCTTCCAACCCAAACCATTCTGTGATTCCATGAAAAACTAAAAGAAAAAGCAAACCAGGATCAGCACTTTGGAGCATGTTTTGATTTGGTGTAATTTCTTATTACTTCCATGGAATACTGCCAGATGAGGCAGGAAATGAGATTTTTAAGGCAATGTAATTACTCTCTGGAACACACACAGCAAAGATGCTTCACCAGAGCAGCTAAAAGCCCTTACAGTATATATTTAGATAAGAGAAAAATCAGTTGAACCATCACTAAAACCAATGTCACCCAGGGAAAGGCACAGAAGTGGAAGTCATAAGATGTGTGTTCAGTGCTCAGGGCTGCAACCAACAGATCAGAGAAGACATTTCACCTCCTTCCACTGTTCTCCTGTTCTTGGGGTGAACAAAAGCATTCTGCTGAACCCAACCCTGCTTGCTGCTGCTACTGATGAGGCTGTTCATTGGGTTTCTGCAGTTCCCTTTGGATCTGCTGTTGGCAAACAGTTCATGCAGGTGCTCCCTATGGCATTTCAGTTATGCTGTGTCAGCTTAAGCAGTTTCCTCAGCTGGGGTCTGTCCACATGAGATCTAGTGGAATGGTAGCAGGTAGCTGGAGCAGACCAGTGGGCACCAGCTCCACTCATGAATTCAGTACACATCTGTCCACAGCCTTTCATACATGAGCTCAAGCTTCTATTAAAGGGAGCTGAATGAATCCCAAACAACTAAGATTTGCATAAACCTGGGATGCTTATGGACATCACCTATGCAAATAGATCCATTATCCTTTTCATTTTACTACTTATGAAGCCTCAGGCATGTGCACAGCCTTTGCATCAGAAGCAGACATGGTGCAAAACATGAAGAATTAATGGGATTAACTAGAAAAATGCCTATTGTTAACAGAAAATAATGACAAGCTGAGCAAAACAACATGGAGAGAAAATTGCCTTGTTTCAAATATGCTGCTAGCAGCAGAGAATCAGTTCCAAATTGACTGGCATTTGGAGGAAAATAGCTTGGAAGTTTACTCTTCCTAATGGCCAAGCTAGAATATGCATGCTTAAAAAGGATGCAACTATTAAAACTACAAGGTTGTATTATTTAAACACAGATTACAATGGTTTCATGTTGTAATTGGGTCAGAGACCTTGAAGTACCTCTCAAACCTGCTTTTGCCAGAGCTGTAGGCAAAGGTAAGACTGATGGGAAGCCTTGTCCCAGCACCTGCACACGATGTTTGTCGGGAAGCTCCCAGTTAGCAAATGGGATGCACACAACAGCAATTTGAGCACCTAAAAAGAGGATGACTGCTATTAACTGGATTAAACTGCAATTGAAGAGTAGTGAAGAATGAGCTTGAAAAGAAGTATAGAAGAAATATGAATGTCTGCAAAGGAAGCAGAGATCTTGGAGATGAAACCACTGCAGTCAAACTTGGTTTGATGCTGCCAGAAGACTCTATTATGGCATTACCTCCACCTTGGTCAGAGCAAGAAGTTTCCCAGCCTGCACACAAGCCAGTGGCCTGATAATTTGAGGTGCAAGAAGGAGGAATCCACAGCTCAGGTGTGTATATATGGGAACTCACATGCTGCTTCCTCTGTGTCATTTGTGTTAGTGGGAGCAGCATGAGTGGCTCCCATACAATCAGATCATAGAATCATCATAGGTTTGTGTTGGAAGGGACCTTAAAGCTTATCCAGCTCCAACCCCCTGCCATGGGCAGGGACACCTTCTACCAAGCCCCTGTGACCAACCTGGCCTTGAACACTGCTAGAGATGAGGCAGCCACAACATCCTCACTGTCAGTTTAGAAGGGATAGCTCTAGTTACTGATACTGATTGCTGCAAAAGAAGAAATGAAAGATGAGTAGCGGTACATTAAAAAGTTGAAAAGAACCCTAATAAACTAAATAACACATAAAACAGCTCCAGTCACTCAGAATAAGAACAGTTCCATCAGGAAAAAAGGATATATCCTTGCCAGTCTCATTTTCTACCACGACATCCTCCATAGATTCAAAGTACTGGCTCCAAAGCACTGGTGAAAAGTCACGTTTCCTTCCAGGGCTGTAAGACAAAAAGCATCAGTAAGAAAGAGGTATTTAAAAGTCATCCATTTAAATACAGGTGTCATCAGATCCACTGAAGAGAACGCAGCAGAGCTGCACACCAGCTGACTAGAAGCAAATGATGTTACTGAAATTCCCAGACAAAATCAGTGATTTTATTAGCTCTAAGGAAATCCTCCCTTTTTTTCATGTCTGTTACTCCTATCGAGGAGATCACAAAGATGTGCAGGGTAACTAGTGAAGACACAGAGGGAAGAGTATTTTTCTTGCAAACTAATACCAAGGAGGACTGGAGCATGGTGTTTTTGACTACACAGACCTCAGCCAAGGGAAAAGGAGAAGAACAGGACATATAGTGATGCTGTTCCTGTACAACCTCCCCATCTGCAACCACAGACCAGGTACTCCAAAACAGGGCTGAAAGTCTTTAAATCACAGAATCCCAGACTGGTTTCAGTCAAAGGGACCTTAAAGCTCCTCCAGCTCCAACCCCTGCCACAGGCAGGGACCCCTTCCACTGGAGCAGCTTGCTCCAAGCTCCTGGGTCCAACCTGGCCTTGAGCACTGCCAGGGATGGGGCAGCCACAGCTTCTCTGGGCCATCACCCTGGGCCAGCGCCTCAGCACCCTCATGGGGAACAGCTTCTGCCTCAGAGCTCAGCTCAGTCTCCCCCCTCTTTGGGCAGGTTCAAGCCATTGCCCTTGGCCTGGCCCTACAGGCCCTTGGCCCAAGCCCCTCTCCAGGTTCCCTGCAGCCCCTTTAGGCCCTGGAGCTGCTCTCAGGTCTCCCCTTCAGGAGCCTTCTCCAAGCTGAGATAAATACCCTTCTATTTAATGGTCTTGCTCTAGCCTTACAGCAAGCCTGATGCTGGCAAGACCTGGAGTGCTCAAGAACTCAGGAAACCATCCTAAATGTATGACTTACCCCATGAATCATAATTAAAGGAAAAAGAGTAGGTCCCCATCAGGAGTCACCTTGACACCACAGCCCTGAAAAGCAGCGTGCCAGCTATTTGCTAATGATTCCTATTATCTTCCCTGTATTACCTGTTGTAAGATTACAGCTTTGCTAGAAATCTCCTCTTAGTTATAAAAGAGGTATCACTCAACTAGAGAGTCAACCTGCTCCAGAGGCTGAGTGGCTGCAGAACAACTGTGGAGAGGACTGAGCACTGTGTCATATAAAACAAACTCAGGAACATAGTTGGGAGCAGAACACATTAAAAGCCACCATGTTGAAGTCAGCAGCAGCAGCGTGTTCTAATCACAGCTCAGTATTCCTGGAATTGATTGCAATGGTTAAAACTTTACCACATTTGTATGTAGATTTCTATTTCAATATTGTCTGCAGGGCAACATCAGGATTGTGAAGGAAAAGAAAAGGGTTAAATGAACTCAGGCTGCGCTCCCAGATCTATCCTTTAACTATAAGGACCATGGGAACAGCATCACAAATAAAAGACCAATGAACACTTCGGGGCCAGAGAAGGGAATGGAGCTGGTGCAGGGCCTGGAGCCCAAGGGGGATGGGGAAGGGCTGAGGGAGCTGGGGGGTTCAGTGTGGAGAAGAGAAGGCTGAGGGGGGACCTGATGGCTCCCTGCAAGTGCCTGCCAGGAGGATGGAGCCAGGAGGGGCTGGGCTCTGCTCCCAAGGAGCAAGGGATGGGCCAAGAGGAGCCGGGCTCAAGCTGCCCCAGGGCAGGTTTAGATGGAGCTGAGCAACAATTCCTTGCCCCCAGGGTGCTCAGGCATTGGAAGAGGCTGCCCAGGGCAGGGCTGCAGGCACTGGCCCTGCAAGGGTTCAGAGAGCGTGGAGAGGAGGCCTCAGTGCCATGGGGCAGGGGTGGCCTTGGCAGGGCTGGAGGAGCTGAAAGGGCTTTTCCAACCTCATTCATTCTATGATTCAATGTTCTTAGAGTAACTCACAAAATATACACTCATGGAATGGTCTGGACTAGAAAACACATTAAAATCATCCAGTCCCAACCCCTTGCCATGGGCAAGGACACCTTCCACTAGAGCAGCTTGCTCCAAGCCCCATCCAACCTGGTCTTGAACACTGCCAGGGATGTTCTTCCTGATCTGCAGCATTCTTTGAAAGGCTGAGGTTGGAATGTGATATATTTCCTTTAATCTGGATGAGATTAGGCTGAGGCACTAACAGAGATTAACGTTCTCTGCCTTGGTGTAGGTGTGGGGCATCTCATTTAACTGGAACCTGACAGGAACAGCACTGAGGTCTGGAAACCCGCAGAAGTGAACCTGGACCATTCAGGGGGTGGTTGGTTTCTATCTCATATTCTAGAAATATCAGGGGAAACAGCAGCCTTGTTTCTACCCAACTGAAGAGCTTTGCCTTTTCTTTGCTACTTCTTGAGGAAGTCAGGAATTCAGGAGAAACCTTCAACAGGGACTGTTCCTCTGTGAATTATGTTGGGGATGGACTCTTCATTAGGGACTGCAGTGACAGGACAAGGGGTGATGGGTTCAAACTGAAACAGGGGAGGTTTAGATTGGAGATAAGGAAGAAATTCTTCCCTGTGAGGGTGCTGAGGCACTGGAATGGGTTGCCCAGAGAAGCTGTGGCTGCTCCATCCCTGGCAGCGTTCAAGGTCAGGTTGGACAGAGCCTTGGGTGCCCTGGTTTAGTGTGAGGTATCCCTGCTTATGGCAGGGGGTTGGAACTGGATGATGTTAAGGTCCTTTCAACCCAAACTGTTCTATGATTCTTTCACCCCCACGCCAAGGCTTGATTTCAATGTTCTCTGCTGACTGCCTCCCCCAGAAGAGATGAAGTGCAAGAAGGCTGCTCAAATGGTGCTCTGTTACTCATCCTGTATCCTGGGCTCCAATGTAGCCTAATTATGTTACTGCCAAAATTAAGCACTACTCTTTTAGCCTCGCTGAGTGACTGCGAGCCTGAGAAACAGCTTCTGCAGCAACTGAGTCATCAGGAAAACTCTGATTGCAGAGCCTTTTGTTAGCAATGGGGATACAAGGAGAGGGCACAGCTGCACCTTCCATAGAGTCACAGAATGGGTTGGGATGAAGGGACCTTAAAGCTCATCCAGCTCCAACCCCTGCCACGGGCAGGGACCCCTTCCACTGGAGCAGCTTGCTCCAAGCCCCTGGGTCCAACCTGGCCTTGAGCACTGCCAGGGATGGGGCAGCCACAGCTTCTCTGGGCCATCACCCTGGGCCAGGGAACAGCTTCTGCCTCAGAGCTCAGCTCAGTCTCCCTTGGGGCAGGTTCAAGCCATTGCCCTTGGCCTGGCCCTACAGGCCCTTGTCCAGAGATGCCAGCACAGCAATGCTCTGGAAAGGGTTAAGCAGTGACCAGGATACATCCTGCCTCCAAATTTTCACTATTAGAGGATTGGCATCTCCAGAGGCTGCATCCTCAGCACTTCTACATCCAGGACAGGCAGCTTCCACTAGCTCATCACATACAAGAGGAGCCACTTCCAGAGCTCCTTCACACAGCCTCTGTGACAACAGTGCCATGATTCAATTGGGCTTTGGGCACAAAGGATCAGTCCTGGTTGCTTTAAGCCCACACTAAGGTAATATTTGCCTGTTCTCTACACTATTCATGACTGTATATACCCATCTTGCCTGGTCCATGTAGTTTTCAAGCTGAGATTCCTACTGTATGGATTGTCCCCTTGCCTGGAAGCCATCCCAGCGCCGGTCATGCGCTCCTTCTGTACCATTTCTGGTTCTTGCTGGAGATGGAGAGAGCTGCCAACAGCTTGGATCATTTCCCTTCTCCAGTTTGAATAGTCAGGATGTGCAGTTAGCAATAACAGATTTCATCACCATTATAGATGTGGTGTCTCACTGCAGGCAGACTTTGCTGCAGCATGTTACAACTGGGTTAGGTTGGACTGTCCTGAGTAGTTGCAAGTGATTAGGAAATACTACCATCATCCTGGTTACAGCCCTTCCAACATGATGCATAGATCTGGTAAACATCAGGAGCTCCCTGGTAACCTGGGACTGTGAGACCAGGAAGTCTGTAAGCGGACTTTCCTTAAGGGAGGCAGAGCATGGGGAATCCTCAAGCAAGTTGCTGGGTAATTGTATCACGGGAGATGAAGAGTTGTGGTGGTGGGAGAGAGCCCAGAGGAGGCCATGGAGCTGCTGCAAGGGCTGGAGCAGCTCTGCTCTGGAGCCAGGCTGAGAGAGCTGGGCTGGGGCAGCCTGGGGGAGAGAAGAGAAGGCTCCTGAAGGGGAGCCCTGAGAGCAGCTCCAGGGCCTAAAGGGGCTGCAGGAAACCTGGAGAGGGGCTTGGGACAAGGGCCTGTAGGGCCAGGCCAAGGGCAATGGCTTGAACCTGCCCAAAGAGGGGAGACTGAGCTGAGCTCTGAGGCAGAAGCTGTTCCCCATGAGGGTGCTGAGGCGCTGGCCCAGGGTGATGGCCCAGAGAAGCTGTGGCTGCCCCATCCCTGGCAGTGCTCAAGGCCAGGTTGGACCCAGGGGCTTGGAGCAAGCTGCTCCAGTGGAAGGGGTCCCTGCCCGTGGCAGGGGTTGGAGCTGGAGGAGCTTTAAGGTCCCTTCCAACCCAAACCAGGCTGGGATCCTATGAAGTCAATCATGTTTGTGAAATGAGGTTAGTGCATGGACAGCCACTATTACAGAAGGAAAGGGAACACAGAAGCCTGCTGACATTAAACCCATATTGTGTAGGAGAGGTACAAAATCACATGAATCACAAGTACGAGCAAGTCTGGGATATTTAGCATCAAAATTCCTCATCACAAAAAGCAAGAACTGAATTTCTTGCAGTTGCACACCAGTGCTACAAGCCCAAAGTGCAGTTAAGTGAAGCAGCTTCAGCTGTCCCTGATGATATTGGGCTCAGGATCTACCCCAAACAGCAAACCCCATGTTACAGTTTCTACCAGATTTTTAAGCATTCAGGACTTCCAGAGGGAATATTAAGCACAACACTCACTAAAATCAGGTACCAATAGCCAAGCCACACAGAAAACAGTCATCATCTTGCATGGGCAAGAGCAGGTATAGAAGGACTTGGAATTGTTCCTTTTCTGACAGATGAAGGACAGATCTCAGAGCTAACAAAGTGAAGTCACATCCCCAGGACCAAGACAAGAAACCATATTAACAGGACAGGACGCATGGTCCTGTGATGGACAGCAAGAGCATGGTGACCCTGGTTGTGGCGTGATTCTCAGGCATCAAAGGACAAGCTCAGACTGTACAACTGCTGCATAAGGCACCGGTGCCACCATGTCTGGAATACTGTACCTGCAGCTGCATCAATAATTTCAGGATAGAAGTGAAGAGGATTCCAAGAAGAGTAGAAATAATCAGGAGTGGAGAACAGGATGTAGAGCAAGAAGCTTTACAGAGCCTCATCTGGTCAGACCTTGAGCAAGCTGCTCCAGTGGAAGGTGTCCCTGCCCATGGCAGCGGTTGGAACTGGAGGAGTTTTACGGTCCCTTCAACCCAAACCATTCTATGATTTTATGATACACAATGCCAGGACTATGTGGGACAGGGTGGCAGAGGAGAAGTAAAGGAGTAAGTTAAGTTGACTCCCTCTCCATCGCTCAGAGTGAAGCTCTTTGGCTCATTTTCTCAAACAGATGCTGCCATGAGATCAGATAACCTGGAGCAGTTGGTATCAGTCTCAAGCCTTTAGGTTTACCTCTGGCAGCTCTTTCTCCTGGAACTGGCAGATAAACAGAAAAGGTGACCCTGCAGTCACCAGCAGCACTGACACATAGAATCATAAACTGGCTTGGGGTGGAATGAGCCTCAAGAGTTCCAGCCCATGGCAGGGACTCGATCTTCCACTGGACCAGGTTGCTCCAAACACCTTGCAATCTGGCTTTGAACACTGCCAGGGATGGGGCAGCCACAACTGCTCTGATCTTTCAGACCTGTCCCCTACCTGCCTAACTGCAAGCCCACCCAAGCACAGTACAATGGAGAAGATGAAGTAGCAGAACATGAGGAGACAGACTGCTCCTCTCAGTAGCAGCACAAACCCACACAGGGTGGCCTGATCACACTGCCATGGTCTGAATTTGTGAGGCAACTCGTGATGAAAAGGGTAAACTTTGCTTGGTTCCACTTTGCCATCCATAATTCCTAAGAAGTGAATTAGATTTGTCAATGTTCCACTTCCTTTGCTTGGAGAGAACCTGAATGGGAAATAAACCCAACAGATAAACCCAACAGATAAACCCAACTAGAGCACAATCAAAAGACTTACAAGCATTTTTGTATCCCATTCCAATACCATTCCTGACAGCAGAGGTCCAACACAAGGACCACAGCTAAAATGTTCATTCAAGAGGCAGGAAGATGGCAATACCAAGACAGATCCATGCAGATTATCAGGGATTGCAAGAGGAACCCATGATAACAGAGCCAAGCCCTTCCCTGGGAACTTGCCACTGCTTGTGGTACTGATTGATTTGGTGGCATCAACCAATGCTTCAAATTCAGTTTAACACCCCCAGAGAAGAGGTTATTATTTGTGTGTTATATATTATTCCCAGATATTCACATACCAGAACTCCAAGGTTTGCAGGGGAATTAGAGCAGAAAGCAAAGAGGAGCTGGGAATTAAAATCCTTTGTCACCTCTGATGTAAATATGTGCAGATTCTAATTTAAAGCAAAATATTCCCCTCCAAATAACACTGGCAAAAGAGAAGTTAAAAATCTCTGATTTAATGCTGAATTTAAGGCAGAATAAACCTGTAATTGTCCACAAATCACCTGGTGACAGCAGAAGGTTGGGCAGCGGCTGAGCTCAGAGGAAAGAATTAATACCTTTGATTTGTTCCTTCTCTAGAGCTTCTTTTCTGGTAGTGATACATCAACAGACCCAAAATTAGAAGCAAAGCCCATCACCAGCAGCTGTGATTCTGCACCTTCCTTTGCTGGAGCAGTATTTTGCTGACCAAATATTTAAACTGAGAGGGCTAATCACTGCTTTTGAGAGCCTCTATCAGACCAAACCACAAATGGATCCAACACAAGCACTTCTCTAGAATGCTCCTTATACTCCAAGCCAACAGAGGAAACTGGAATCACAAAGCAAATTCTGGGCACTATCTACAGCTCGTTTTACCCCATTGTGCTGTTTGTTCTCTTCATCATGTAGGGAATATGTGCACATAGAACCATAGAATAGTTTTGGTTGGAAAGGACCTTAAAATCATCCAGTTCCAGCCCCCTGCCATGAGAAGGGATGACTCACTCTAGACCATGTCACCATGTCACCCAAGGCTCTGTCCAACCTGGCCTTGAACACATACTGCAAGAGATGCTGGAGCAGTAGGAGCCCCTGTGGCTCGACAAACCTCTCATCAGTTGGTTGGGGTTGTTGAGTTATTTTCCTAAAACTGAAGAGATTGCACCAAGCACGGAAGTATTTTTAGTAACCCTTTTTTTTTTCCTTTTGCTTACTGAAAGTCTGCATTTAAAGCTACTGAAGTGTTCAAGGCCAGGTTGGACACAGGGGCTTGGAGCAAGCTGCTCCAGTGGAAAGGGTCCCTGCCCATGGTAGCGGATTGGAACTGGATGAGCTTTAAGGTCCCTTCCAACCCAAATCTTTCTATAAGTCTATATTTGACCCTGACCAACACAAATCAAACATAGGCTGTATGTAAGAGGTGCCATGGGTGAGAAGCTGTATTTAGAAATACTAAGTTGACAAGGCCAATATTGTAAGTTCTGCTGATTACATAAAATTGTAGCATCCTAGAGTGGTTTGGGTTGGAAAGGACTTAAGAGATCATCCAGTTCCAACCCCCTGCCACAGGCTGAGACACTAAGAAAGTTTCAGGGGAAAAAATGGATTAAAAAGGGAGAAATCATTTGGAATGATCATGCCTGAATGGCACAAACTGATCCCATCAAGCCCTTCTAGATAATTAAAAGATCTTGGGAGATCCTGGAGGTCTGGCAGTGCTCAAGGCCAGGTTGGAAGAGGCTTGGAGCAAGTTGCTCTATGGAAGGGGTCCCTGCCTGTGGCAGGGGTTGGAACTGGAGGAGCTTTAAGGCCCCTTCCAACACAAACCAGGCTGGGATTCTATGATCATATACCATTTGTATTCACATACTGGAAGTGAACAGCAAACTGCCTTTCATATTCAAATCCCATCCAGCTCCTTAAACTCTCGCTGCTGGTTCCGTAAGCAAACATGTGCTAAACTCAAGACACAAAATGAGACTGCAAATGCAGCAGCTGCTGCAGCCTTCAGGAGCTGCTGAGGGGAGGGTCTCAACCCTTTGGCTTCACCAGTGATTTTGCAAACCCCTTCACTCGATTTCCCCACAGAACTCTGACCATGAAGTTTGAGTTTATCTCCATTGAAACCAAGCGATTCAAACCAATCACTTTCGAGATGCTGACAATTTCAAACACAATCTCAGATGAATTTGCTCCTTAAAATAAATGAACATGGAAAAATGAAGCTCAAGTTCCTCTCGGTGTGATTTTCACGTCCTGCTCAAGTCAAAGAGAAGCATAAAACATGATTCAGCTGGATAATTCTCTTGGAGAACACTTAATAGAGGCAGGAGAGTGCTATAGCATCACAGGAGGGTACTGCTGGATGGTGTGCACACACGTGTAGCTGCAGGGAGCAGGGGGCTGTAGTTTAGGGGAAGCAAGGTAGCAGAAATCAATGTGAGCTGCTATGAAATATGATGGAAACCTAAGCACACATCTTGTGCTGTCATAAAAAGCCAGTCCAAGCACTCCTGCAGCAGCCATTTTAACTAGACAGGGGTTTTACTTAGGTAGTAACATCAGTGTTTCACACAGTCAAGGATCCAACATCCTGCTGTTTGCATTTTCATGTGTACCATTACTTTGGAAGTGTGGAAAGAACAGCAGCTGAAAGCAGAGCTAAGATCCAGAGAGATGGATCACAGCACTCAACTTCATGTTGCAGTCCCACAGGCACAGCAAAGTGGACAAAGCTCTTTGATTTGGCCACTTTGCTCAAATGAGACATATGAAGAAGTGAGTCCAAAGGAGGCCACAGAGATGCTGCGAGGGCTGGAGCAGCTCTGCTCTGGAGCCAGGCTGAGAGAGCTGGGCTGGGGCAGCCTGGGGGAGAGAAGAGAAGGCTCCTGAAGGGGAGCCCTGAGAGCAGCTCCAGGGCCTAAAGGGGCTGCAGGGAACCTGGAGAGGGGCTTGGGCCAAGGGCCTGTAGGGCCAGGCCAAGGGCAATGGCTTGAACCTGCCCAAAGAGGGGAGACTGAGCTGAGCTCTGAGGCAGAAGCTGTTCCCTGGGAGGGTGCTGAGGCGCTGGCCCAGGGTGATGGCCCAGAGAAGCTGTGGCTGCCCCATCCCTGGCAGTGCTCAAGGCCAGGTTGGACCCAGGGGCTTGGAGCAAGCTGCTCCAGTGGAAGGGGTCCCTGTCACAGGCAGGGACACCTGGAGAAGAACAGATAAGTCTCTTTTCACCCATTTCAATGCAGTAATAGGTGCTGTTTCATCACAAACAACTGAAACATGTGTTAACCTTTTAGCAATGAATTACCAAAAAGACGTAAGATTTTATTATGGCTGAGAATCCTCAGTATAAATGGCAAAAGGTCATTTTCAGAATGAATAATCTCAAGAGTAATCTCAAACAATGGTTTTAAGAGAGCATCCTGGCCTGTAACTTGTCTTTCTGGTCAAGGATGACTGAAGCTTGAGAAATCTCAGTGCTGCAGCAAACGATTTGCTTGTTTCCCTATAGCAATCTTATTTGCCCTACTCTCTGCTTCTAATGATCTGCTTTCAAGCACAGCACAGTCATGATAACACGATCTGCCTGGTTGATAAAGAAGGAAAGAATAAAAAGAGAGTGTTCAACATGATACTAAGAGGTGCACTGCATTTAAATGCTTGCATTGCATGCAAAGCATTTAGCCATGGAAAAATCAGCTTGCCAGCACTGCTGGATATTAAGTTTAAACCCATTTGAATGGCTCTTTCAGTTCCAGAAATTCAAGGTGTAGAAATAAAGCAGATTCATAAACATGAGATGCTCAAACCAGCAACATAAAGAGGATGTTTTAGTTTACTTTTATTCCCTGTAGAAGTGTGAATTTAAAGGACTATTTTACTACAGGCTTTTGTATTTGTAGCACCATAAATCACACTCATTTTTCACTGTACAACAAATCACATTCTCTCGTGATGGCCTGACTATGGGATCTTACAGTTGGTTGTATTCACGTGAATCTTAATAAGGCTAAACCTAAGCTAGGCTAAGCCTAAGCTAAACCTAGGCAGAAGTAACTTGAAATGAATGCAGAGCACACACAAGCAGCCACACAGAGCTGCAGCCCCCAAGCTGAGTAGAGGGTCAGTCACACCACCAAAAGAATACAGTCCTGCTGAGATGTATGAGCAAAGTTCTCCTCTACAAACGTAGATGAAATAGTCTTTCCAGTTCACAGCTGTGTGAAAGCCTCTGTTGAAGCTGCACGTCCAGGTTTGGGCACTGCTGTCCAACAATAAATCACAGCTTAGGATGAGATCAACAGCAGAGATCAGAGATGTTGGAGGGAGAATAAAAGGCAAAGGAACAAAGTACCGAGTCTGCAGGCTGGTTGGGTTCAGAAGCAAGGGTCTGGATGATGCTGACATCCAAGCACAGGTGTCTCCTGTGAGACTCTTCACCAGAGAGAAGTAAATGAGACAACCACACAAAGGCAGGTTGATGGTTCAGTCCCCTGCACTCCTGGCACACAACTGCATTGATTAAGTACCAGAGGCAAAGCTTTTGCCACACCAGCATCCATCATCCATGTTGATCTTCAGACAAATACTGGAGCTCTCCTACACACTACCCTATTCACTTGAGAGGGGTGGTCAATACCATTTAAAAAGCCACCTCAGCACCCTCTTCCATCCTTGCTTTGCAACAACAGAAATGAAACAGCAAAACTTCACCCATTACTTGTACTTCGCTGTCCCTGTATTCCATCCAGTCCTTGCCACCTTTTCACACAGGTTGGACACAGGGGCTTGGAGCAAGCTGCTCCAGTGGAAGGGATCCCTGTCCATGGCAGGGGTTGGAGCTGGAGGAGCCTGAAGGTCCCTTCCATCACAAACTACTCTGTGACTCCATGCTAAGTCTCTCTGGATGCAGATGTGTTCATGTCACACATGCAGTGCCTCACACAACTGGAACATCACCCATAAAGGGATTTACTAAATGTCAGAGCAGTAAACCAAAAATACAACTGTGCTACACGACTACAGTGTGCTGATGAACCCTCCAGCTTTGAAGGGGAAGGACATGGGTATTCTTGTTCCTTAACCACAACACTGGCTTTCATACCAATGTATTCAAACATACTGAAAGGAAGAAGGGGTTTATAGCGTTACAGAACTGTAGGAAACAAACCTCTTTTCATAATCATTTCCCTAATAGAAAGTGTTCAAACCCCCTCGAACATTGGCAAGACAGGAAGCTTTATATAAATTCCTGTATAGGATTAGCACTAACAAGCACAGCGTGAGCAGATATACCCTACAGGTGTACAATGACAGATGTCTGTCATCAAACCCATTCTAAAAGCCCTGGAAGTGCTCAATTAGAAGTTGTTTGTTTACCTGTGCGGAGTAAGTGAAGCAACAAATATCATGAGGGCTTTGCCAGTGCCTCATTCAGGCAGGAATTTAATAGCCTTTACTTTTGCCTTATTTCAGACAAGAATTAGCACCAGGATGGATTTTCACTAATGACAAAACTGATGTGAAAACACATCCCGCAGCAGGGCAGCACTTTGCAAGGACACAGCCAATTAGAGGCACAGGAAAAACCCATCACCTCCTTCAGCTTTACTGACTCTTCTCAGTCTCCCAGCGTAGCATGGATCCTCCCACACCACAGGCCCCTGTCCCAAGCCCCTCTCCAGCTTTCCTGCAGCCCCTTTAGGCCCTGGAGCTGCTCTCAGGGCTCCCCTTCAGGAGCCTTCTCTTCTCTCCCCCAGGCTGCCCCAGCCCAGCGCTCTCAGCCTGGCTCCAGAGCAGAGCTGCTCCAGCCCTCGCACCAGCTCCATGGCCTCCTCTGCCCTCGCTCCAGCAGCTCCAGGTCTCTCTTGTGCTGCTGCCCCAGAGCTGGAGCAGGGCTGCAGGGGGGGTCTCCCCAGAGCACAGCAGAGGGGCAGGATCCCCTCCCTGAGCTGCTGCTGGGGGTGCCCCCAACACACGGGGGGGTTCTGGGCTCCAGCGCGCACTGAAGCCGAGTCATGGGGAGCTGCTCTTCACCCAGCACCCCAAGTCCTGCTCCTCAGGGCTGCAACAGGATTTTCATCCTGTTTAGGGCCACCTTAGCACTAGTGTTGAATGGTTTTACATTTATTATTATTTAGGAATACCTCTCTCAACAAGCCATCTGTCATGGTGTGCGGTTATGCTGCCACAGGTGTACGCATGCTGTATGGAAAGAATTACATGGATGCTGACAGAGTTTACAGTGAATGGAACTGGTAAAAAGTACATTCAAAACTGCACAAAAGAACCACAAGGGATGAGACTCTAAAGTTAAATGGGTTGAAACGAGAGGAAGAAACAAGAACTTTGTTTCTTCCCTTAGATATAGTGGGGGTTTGCAGACTGTGCACAGCGTAAGGGTTGGTTTGGTTAACTCTGAACAGAGCCAGCAGAATTAAATGGTGTATTGAACATTAAAACCAGCTATGTATGCGCCATGTAACTTTGAGCCCAGTCCTGTGAAACACAAGGCTCTCCACAACACAAATGGGTGAATTAGTGCTTTAGTGGCTTGGTTTTAACGCCTTGGTTTGATACATCAGGAAATGGAGCCCCCGAGTCCCAGCTCTGTTTCAGATAACCAAGAGGTACAGGAGAGAACACAGCAGCCCTGAAAGGATAACCCCTTCCAAAAGCTATCCAAACCTCTTCTTCCTAATCTCTATGCCTATTTCCCTACTAACAGTATAAATTAATCCTTAAATATAACTTTACTGGTCAGCCTCAAAGCCATGTCATTAAACACATGAAGCTTAGCTATAGAATAATTCATATTAATGGGAGTATTTGATGAAGATGTGTTAGTATTAGCTCATATACCTACTACATCAATTGCATTACATCTCTCCAAGTATCATGCAAATAATAAGGTGTGAAATAAAGGCTTTAAAACTATGTTTTAAGGAGAGGAGAAATAGTCCTCCCCCACCCATAAATACTAAACAGCTTATTTCAATCCCAGCCCTGTAGCTGCCTTTTCCATCGGTTCTTTCAGTTATCTGATTTCATGCACCAAGGCAAAGGAGATTTCCTGTAGGAATTTGAGGGTATTTTTATCCTCCAAATAGAGCACTTTGTGGCGTGTAGCTCACACATGGACCTCACAGGGGGTAGAGCTCAGGCTGCTGCTCCTCCAGAGGATCAACCCCTGGCCTGTGGGACGATCCAGACCTCAGATTCCACACTGTAACAATGAGCCTTGATCAAGAAGTCACCCAGTAGAAAGAAAACACCTTTTCTTTAGGTGTAATAAAACCTCCATGTCTCTGCCATTCTGCTTAAACCTACACTTTGGCACAGGGCTCTCAATGTGTTCGGTCACAGCTCTCCTGAGCTCAGCTCCCCATGATTACTATCAGTTTCCTTCACTTTGCAACTGCAACTTCCATCTTTGCAGCCAAGCCATAGCCCTGCTGCAAGGAATTCTTTATTATGAGGGACTGGCACAGGGTGATGGCCCAGAGAGGCTGTGGCTGCCCCATCCCTGGCAGTGCTCATGGCCAGGTTGGACCCAGGGGCTTGGAGCAAGCTGCTCCAGTGGAAGGGGTCCCTGCCCGTGGCAGGGGTTGGAGCTGGAGGAGCTTTAAGGTNGCTGTGGCTGCCCCATCCCTGGCAGTGCAGGCGGCCAGGTTGGACACAGGGGCTTGGAGCAAGCTGCTCCAGTGGAAGGGGTCCCTGCCCGTGGCAGGGGTTGGAGCTGGAGGAGCTTTAAGGTCCCTTCAACCCAAACCATTCCATGATCCTATGATTATCTTGCTCTCCTTTTACCACAACCAGGCACCTGCTTGGAAGAACAAGGTTCTCCTCACACCTTTGGAACTGAATTCGCTACATTCCTTCAAAGCCATCCCATTTCCAACCTCTCTGACTCAGAGCTGTTCTTCTCCAGTCAGTCCTTCCTAGGACTAGACACTGGTCAAGCTTCTCTCAGTTTCCAAAACATATTCTCCTGATTAAAGCACCTGACAGCTGTATTGGACTATCCCAGATTTCCCATCATCTGAAGCAGGGGCTTCAGTCACTTGGCAGAGTTCACCTCCTGTACAGCTTCACATAAGTGTCTGCTGCTGAGAAGTAACACTTAAATACACCCCTCTCCCCCAGCCCTGCTTTCAGCAGCTCTTAAGGTACCACCCAGCCAAATCACGATGCGTTGGATCCTCCCTTCAAATACAGATGGCAGAAGGACTCAGAGAAACAGAGCTGCTGAAGAGCAACCCCAGCACCAGTCACACAAACACACATCCCCCCCAGCACTCTTCATGCAGTGACACCTTTGCCTGCTCCATCGCCAAGGAGAGGGGGCTGGAGACGCCAGGTCCTGGTGCCGTTCTGGGGGAGCAGGCTCAGACTGGTCTTCCCCATCATGTCAGCATCCAGGGACACCCCCCATGCTGCCTCCCTAACCACCCCCCCCACAAGCACCCAGCACCACAGCCCCTGATCCTTCCCAGCAATGTCTAACCCACCCCCTAAAGCACCCCACAGCTCTGCTAAGGGCAGAGCCCCTCAACCTGCCCATATACGGGGGATCCTCTTCCCTCAGCTGCAACCTTCCAAAGAGGATCCCCTGCTCCTAAAACACCCCCAATAATAAGCACTATAAAACGGGTACCCCCTCCCTCCAACCCACCCCAAAACTACCTCCCCTCTCTCCAGACACCCCAACAACGAGCACACCCCTCTCCAAACCCCCAGTAATGCGCATCCCTCTCTGCAGAGCCATTAATAACAGGCACCATTCTCACCAGAACACCCAATAACGAGCAAGCCCCCCTCCCAGACTCCCCAAAAACGAGCATCCCTCCCTCCAAACACCCCAATAACGAGCACCCTTCCCTCCAGACCCCCGGTAACGAGCCCCCAGCCCCAGTTGCCAACGAGCCCACAGGCCCACAGTATCGAGCATCCTTCCCCCCCCCTTCCCTCCATCCCCTCAGCCGCCGCCTCCCTTCCCCCACCTTACCCCATGCGCATCTTGGAGCCGGACTGACCGCCGCCAGCGGGCAGCGGGGGCCGCGGCGGGAGGCGGCCGAGGTGCAGCTGCTTCTCCAGAGCCGACATGAGGATACCGGAGGCGGTACGAGGCACAAGGACACAACGCGGACCGCCCGCCCCGGAGCTCGGCCGCCGACAACCCCCTCTCCGCACCACCGGAAACGGCTTCCCCACCTAGCAGCGCCGCCCCGCGGGCACCCGTAGCGCGCTCCCGGGGCATTGTGGGAAATGTAGTCCGCGCCTCTATAAAGCGTGAAGGGGCGCGGTGCATGACGGGAGTTGTAGTGCAGGAAGCGCGGCTCTGAGGAGGCGCGGTGCGGTCCCGCTCCCGCCCCAGCGGCGGTTGCCGGGCGGCCTGAGGCGAGGCGGGATGCGGCAGAAGAGGCCGAGGGCGGTCGGGCCGGCGGCGGGGAGCGGCCGGCGGAGGGGAGGTGGGACGGGCCCCGGAGGGGTGGAAGGGCGGGAGCGTGGGATGGGGGGCGGCGGGGGCCAGCGCGGGGTCGTGGTCGGGAAGTGAGGGGCTCAAAGCGCGGCTGTCAGAGGTGTTGGTACGAGCGGCTTTAACGTGGATTATAATGAGTCCTAGAATGGGCTGGGGTGGAAAGGAGCTTTAAGGTCATCCAGTCCAACCGTGCCCCAGTGCTGCCAAGGCCACCCCTGCCCCATGGCACCGAGGCCTCGTCTCCACGCTCTCTGAACCCTTGCAGGGCCGGTGCCTGCAGCCCTGCCCTGGGCAGCCTCTTCCAATGCCTGAGCACCCTGGGGGCAAGGAATTGTTGCTCAGCTCCATCTAAACCTGCCCTGGGGCAGCTTGAGCCCGGCTCCTCTTGGCCCATGCCTTGCTCCTTGGGAGCAGAGCCCAGCCCCTCCTGGCTCCATCCTCCTGGCAGGCACTTGCAGGGAGCCATCAGGTCCCCCCTCAGCCTTCTCTTCTCCAGCCTGAACCCCCCAGCTCCCTCAGCCCTTCCCCATCCCCCTTGGGCTCCAGGCCCTGCACCGGCTCCATTCCCTTCTCTGGCCCCCCTCCAGCCCCTCAAGGTCTCTCTTGCAGTGAGGGATATACTGGGTTAAAGGCACAACTTGGCGGGATTCGATAGCAAAGTTCACTCTGTTACATGGGTGAAGCATACAAAGGGAAGTGAAGGTAAAATCAAGCTAAAACTTATTGATACAGAGATAAAGGCACAAAGGGAGACTGTCCTGTTGAGTCCCAAGGTTCACTTTCTAAAGCCCTGATGGACCCTTGGTGCAGCTAGGTCTAGTCTGAGTCTCATTAGTTTATGTCTAATGGAAGAAATACAGAGACTAAGGAAATCCTCCTGTTGAGTCATGAGGTTCAGGATAGACCCCCTTGCTTTTAAACCCCTGATAGAGCTGCGTGCAGCTGGGTCTAGTTTCAGTCTCAGGCTGAGTCAGTGCTTTTCATCCAAAGAGTTACAATTGTCATTTAGCAGCAGTTTGCAGTTTTAAGGTGGATCTTGTAAAGTGACTCAATAGAATTTAGTATACAAGTGTTATAATCATAGAATCATAGAAGAGTTAGGGTTGGAAAGGACCTTAAGGTCATCCAGTTCCAACCCTCCCTGCCATGGGCAGGGACACCTCACACTAAACAATGGCACCCAAGGCTTCGTCCAACCTGGCCTTGAACACTGCCAGGGATGGAGCATTCACAGCTTCCCTGGGCAACCCATTCCCATTCCAGTGCCTCAGCACCCTCACAGGGAAGAATTTCTTCCTTATATCCAATCTAAACTTCCCCTGTTTAAGTTTTAACTTATTACCCCTTGTTCTGTCACTACAGTTCCTAACGAAGAGTCCCTCCCCAGCATCCCTATAGGCCCCCTTCAGATACTGAAAGGCTGCTATGAGGTCTCCACGCAGCCTTCTCTTCTCCAGGCTGAACAGCCCCAACTTTCCCAGCCTGTCTTTGTATGGGAGATGCCCCAATCCCCTGACTGGTTTGGATTGAAGGGACCTTATAGCTCATCCAGTTCCAACCTCTTGCCATGGGCAGGGACACCTTCCACTAGAGCAGCTTGCTCCAAGCCTCATCCAGCCTCGCCTTTGATTCCCAAGGTCATGGAGCAGCTGAAGGATGGAGCTGGATGCACCACGACAGCCACTGACCACTTGATCTCTTGTCCCCACAGGTCTCGATGACATCCCAGCTTCCACCAGCCTGCCGCCGCTCGTGGAGGGACCCCTGCGCTGCTTCCTCCGCTGCACGGTGGCCCGAGCCCTCTGGATGACCCCAAAGCCACCCTCTGCTGCCACTCTTGTGCGCCTGAGGTGGTGGGGGGAGACCTCTGATGGCACCGTCTTCCAGCCCACCTCCCGGCCAGGGCAGCCAGGAGGGAGAACCACTGCTCGCTACCCAGTCCGCTGTGGGCCCAGACAGTTCGCTGCCTACCTGACAGGTAGAGATGCTTCACCCTCGTCAGGGCCAGAGCTACAGGGACCCTGAAAGAGCCAACCAGTTATTTGGAATCATAGAATCATTGAACAGTTTGGGTTGGAAAGGACCTTAACATCATCCGGTTCCAACCCCCTGCCATAAGCCGGGACACCTCACACTAAACCAGGGCACCCAAGGCTCTGTCCAACCTGGCCTTCAACACTGCCAGGGATGGAGCACTCACAACCTCCCTGGGCAATCCAGTGCNGGACACCTCACACTAAACCAGGGCACCCAAGGCTCTGTCCAACCTGGCCTTCAACACTGCCAGGGATGGAGCACTCACAACCTCCCTGGGCAACCCATTCCAGTGCCTCAGCACCCTCACAGGAAAGAATTTCTTCCTTATCTCCAATCTAAACCTCCCCTGTTTAAGTTTTAACTTATTACCCCTTGTTCTGTCACTACAGTCCCTAATGAAGAGGCCCTCCCAAGCATCCGTATAGGCACTCTTCAGATCCTGGAAGGCTGCTATAAGGTCTTCACCAAGTAAGCACCAAGTAACCCTTGCCCTGGTCTCACTTATGGCTCTTTAGATTGGTTTCCTGACTTGGAAAGCTTTTAGTCTCAGCTTGAAATTGCTGGCATCAATCTCTCTAATGTCAGCTTTAGCACTTTAGGTCTGCAAACTATTGAAATTTCCTGTAGTCCCCTACTGTGAAGATTTGGTGATTTTTATTCTTATCCATATCATATTAAATAGGCATTTCAGTTTTTTGAATGTGTGAAGAAGGGTGTAAAGAATAAGAAGATACCCAGAAGAGCTTCTAAGGTTGTTAAGGTACTTAATTTAGTGAAAGCTCTGCAGGAAATTAATGCAAGCCTGATGTGTAGAGTCTGAGAGATTGAGATGAGCTCTTAGGCAGAAGCTGTTCCCTGGGAGGGTGCTGAGGCGCTGGCCCAGGGTGATGGCCCAGAGAAGCTGTGGCTGCCCCATCCCTGGCAGTGCTCAAGGGCAGGTTGGACCCAGGGGCTTGGAGCAAGCTGCTCCAGTGGAAGGGGTCCCTGGCCGTGGCAGGGGTTGGAACTGAATCAGCTTTAAGGTCCCTTCCAAGCCAAACCATTCCATGTTTCTATGATTCTTTGTTAACCCCTTGTATCTCTGTCATCTTAACAAAAAGTTTTGTGTTTAATTGTGACTGCACTGTGGGAGACTGAACTGAAGCTGTTCCTAATTTCACAGATATGGGTGTGCTTGTCCTGGAGGTAATGACCAAACTGGACCATCTTCCCATTGGCAGAGCACAAATCACCAACCTGTCCCAGCTTTCTCCCAGCCGTCCCATCAGTGGGGTTTTCCCCATCATTTCACCCACATCTGACAAACTTGGAGAGCTGCAGGTACTCCTTATGGCTTTGCTCTTTGTAATTTATAAGTTGTACTGCTGTAACATCTGTATAATCAGGTGCCTGGATCAGGCTGTAGTAGGTGCACTGCAGAGCTGGTCCCTGTCCAAGGCATTCATGATCTCATGAAATATGAATACCGAACAGTGTTGATTTTGTTTTCTTTAAGATTGTGTAGTTCAACTTTATAAAATCGAGTGAGTTTTAACAGCAGATTTCAAACCAGATACTCAGTTCTAACACTTCCCCAGAGCCTCACTGGGCTGAGGTTGCAGAAGATTTTGAAATGTGGGATTAAGAAGGTAGAGTTCTCTTTTACAGCCCCAAATCTGGGCAATTTATGCTGCGAGATAGTTGCCTGTGATTTGAAAATGGAATATAAAATGAGTAGTTATAGCTGTGTCAGTTTTCTGATGTTACATCACTGCATGACATAAAAACTACTCTGCATAGAACAACAGTTTTCCATGGCATGACAAGTGAAGTTGAATGCAGTGTGTGTAGGGTTTAATGAAGAAAAGAACAAAATGCTATTTCATATTCTGTCCCTCAGGTCTCACTGGTTCTAGAACCTCTGCCAGGACGGTACGACACCAGCAGCTCTATCCCAACCACAGATGGGAGTTTGGATACTGCTTCTGGAAGCAGCAAACCCCAAATTCTTGCTCCGTCACAGCAGTTCAGGCAAACACGAGTGACTGTTGCTGACCAGGAGGCTGTTAACAACGGCAGAGCCTCAACTCACAGGTACCTTTTTTGTTCCCAAAATGCTGCTTTATTTTTCAGGCTATACACTTCTGAGTTATGGAATACTTCATCTTTCTGAACATGGGTTTCAGATAGAATCCAGAACACCCAGTGTTTCAGAGCTTGCCGGGACAGTTTCTCATCTGATACGAATCTACATCCTGTTTTGACTTAGTTTCAGCATTGGTAGTTGACACAAGAGGTGCCACAAATCTTTTATTGACAGCTTGAGTCGATTTCTCTGATGGTATAAGAGGAAAATAACAGATATAAGTTTAGGCTGAGAAGGTTGGGGCTGTTCAGCATGGAGAAGCTGCATGCAGACCTCAGAGCAGCCTTCCAGTATCTCCAGGGGACTTACAAGGATGCTGGGGAGGGACTCTTCATTAGGGACTGTAGTGATAGGACAAGGGGTAACGGGTTCAAACTTAAACAAGGGAAGTTTAGGCTGGATATAAGGAAGAAGGATTGGATATAAGAAAGGCATGAGGCATTGGAATAGGTTGCTCAAAGAAGCTGTGAATGCTCCATCCCTGGCAGTGTTCAAGGCCAGCTTGAACAGAGTCTTGGGTGACATGGTTTAGTGCGATGTGTCCCTGTCCATGGCAAGGGGTTTGGAACTGGATGAGCTTAAGGTCTTTCCGATCCTAACTATTCTATGATTCTAAGTTAAAATAGTGCATCAGGTTTCTTTTTGGAGCGTGCACTGAAGGGGGGCAGCTGCAGAGCTGGAGAGAATTTGAAGAGGTTTGAGTCAGAGGTGGTTCAGCCTAGACAAGAGAAGGCTCCTTAAGGGGATACCTGAGAGCAGCTCCAGTGCCTAAAAGGACTGCAGGAAAGCTGGAGAGGGGCTTGGGACAAGGGCCTGTAGGGCCAGGCGAAAGGCAATGACTTGAACCTGCCCCAGGGGAGACTGAGCTGAGCTCTGAGGCAGAAGCTGTTCCCTGGGAGGGTGCTGAGGCACTGGCCCAGGGTGATGGCCCAGAGAAGCTGTGGCTGCCCCATCCCTGGCAGTGCTCAAGGCCAGGTTGGACACGGGCTTGGAGCAAGCTGCTCCAGTGGAAGGGGTCTCTGCCCGTGGCAGGGGTTGGAGCTGGATGAGCTTTAAGGTCCCTTCCAACCCAAACCATTTCATGATTCTATGATGATTCTATGAATCCCTTTCACTGAGCCACTTGACTGAAATAATGTTTCTTTTTCAACAGAGGAAAGGACCATTTTCTCTTTCAAGAGAACTCTGAAAACATAAAGGACACTTTTCCTGCTTCTCATCACACTCTGATTTTACCAGATGAATGTTTGACAATGAATCCTTCGAATGAAGAAGTGTCATTCCCCACCAGTGCTGATCTTGAAGGACCTGCCAGAACAAACACTCGGGTGCTCTCTTTACATAACCCAGCTACAAAAGACCTGCTTTCAGGTTACTATATAGTCAGCAGCATCTTTTAGATTCCACTTCCAATAGCTCTTGATATTTCAGGTGCCTTTTTGGAGATAAAGACTTAAGGAAAAGTGATTCTTTGCATGCTCTCACCACATTATTCCACAGTTATTATAACACAAAGGTCTTTACTTAAAAACTACTGATCTGGTCTTGTTGGAAGATGGCTTGAGTATTCAGCTGAGGCAGAATGTTCTGTCCTAGCAGTATGTTGCTCTGACCAGGAGGAGTAAAAGAAAATGAAACTCAGCTTCCCTGTTTATTCATTGACCCATCTGCTGAGATGGCCATTGAAGGTGCCACTCATGTGAGAAAAAAAAACAAACCAAAACATGGAAGGGTTTCTGTGCCTGCAGCTTTTTAAGATGGAAAGTGTTCTCTTTTCCATCACCTGTCAGTTGGAATCATAGAACCATGGCATGCTTTGGCTTGGAAAGGGCCTTTAAGCTGATTCAGTTCCAACTCCTGCCACGGGCAGGGACCCCTTCCACTGGAGCAGCTTGCTCCAAGGCCCTGTGTCCAACCTGGCCTTGAGCACTGCCAGGGATGGGGCAGCCACAGCTTCTCTGGGCCATTACCCTGGGCCAGCGCCTCAGCACCCTCCCAGGGAACAGCTTCTGCCTCAGTCTCCCCTCTTTGGGCAGGTTTAAGCCATTGCCCTTGGCCTGTCCCTACAGGCCCTTGGCCCAAGCCCCTCTCCAGCTTTCCTGCAGCCCCTTTAGGCCCTGGAGCTGCTCTCAGCTCTCCCCTTCAGGAGCCTTCCCTTCTCCAGGGCCTTCCAACCTAAACCATTCTGTGATTCTATGATTTATTGTGTTTATAGGTAGTGCTTTTAAATTGTATTTGAATGATGATGTTTAATCCTTCTGCTCATCTCTCAGCTCTTTTGGATCAAGGCAATAAACTCCGTGATGCCATGGTTGTGTCTGCAATGAAGTCAAGCCCAGACATGGAGATTGAACTGACTGAAGTGTCTCCTTTTATAGAGAAAGATGATTTCAAAGCACCAGCCAAGTGAGTTTGGAAAGGGGGAAGTGAGAATAAATTCCACACCATAAATTTTGAGGCTTTATCAGGAAAACTTTTGGTGATGTATTTTAGGATTCTCATTCAAATGGGAAATTAATTTCTACTTGTGAATAAAAGCCTGATTTTGTGAATTGATTTTAATCATCACGTAGTAAAGCCTTGATTTAATTCACTGATTTGAATTTTGTTTCCCAGTATAGTTGTATTTAGTACAGAATTATTTGATAAGGAAATATTAGATATTGATAAGAAAATATTAGATGTTGATAAGGAATAAGAGCAATGGAAGGGACATAGCAAATGAAATGGTACGTTAGCAGAGAGGAGAGGTCTTCAAAGACACTAGTGGCATAAATTGAGTACTTCTGCGTATTCTGGTTTGTATCCCTTGGTGTCAAAATACGCATGAGAAGTTGAATCTCTGTATTCTCAGAATTACAAGTCATTATCTTCTAGTCAACATTTATCAGCTGATTCCTAAAGTGTTTGTGCCTTTTCAACCCTAACTATACCTTTGTTTAGTACTGGGCTTAGTAAAACTTCTCAATTCAGTGGAATTTAGAAGCATTAAGACAAATGCCTGGTTTTTACAGGAGAAACTTTATTCTTTTGGGAAAAACAGGAATATTAGCTTTTGTTCCTCTATAAACTAGAAAATCATGTCATTGCCTTGACAGTCACTGGTGCTGTTGCAAACACAGTTTGAATTATTTCTGCTCTAGCTACTACAGTTTGTTTAAAAATAGAGGATTTTGGTCTTCCCAGGAAAAAATGAGAGATCATCATTTAGAAACATCTCACTTGTCTTTCTCCTGCCCTTTATCTTCTTGTTTGAAGCAGCTCTGCTTATGGTTGGACTCAGTGGTTTCCAAGCTAGATATTTCCATGGTTCTATGAGACATTGCAAAGTGTAAGATTTGAATGTGACTTGCAGCAGACTGCAGGGCTGCAGAAGGGTTTTGTGTATCTAGAGATTTAGATACAAACTGGGGAAGGTTGTCTATAACCTTTCATTTTTATCTCAGATGGATTAATCTTGAATATGCCTTAATGTCTTTATTTGTCCTTTTACTCTCTGCTGCAATCACTGTTATCCAGGAGCCCCAAAGGCTTGAACTCAGGTTTTCTGCCCACTCCTGAAGATCCCCATCTGCTTCCTTCTGATGTTTCTGGTCAGCAACTTGATCTGAACTCTGAGGAGACAGCAATCGAGCTACTCTTGGGCAGGTGAGTGGGATGCACTGAAGGTTACTCCACAATGGTCCTCATTTGACCACTTTATAGTGAAATATGTCTCTTGACTCTTCAAGTTCTCCACATTCCTAGAAATGAAGCAGTCATATAACCATGTGAAAGTGGTGGGGGCGTTTTATACCTTGGCTTGCACTAAACTTTACCACATGACAACCTCGATACCTTGAAGTCCCTTGAGCTAAAAGTGATGCTAGGAAGGTTAATCATGATATTTAATAAAATTAAATTAATTGATGGTTGGAACTGTTGTGTCCTAAAATGTTTAAAAGTGCACAAAAATGCAGTTTCTTTGAAGGATCTGCAGTCTTTAAATTAAAAATTGAGACAACCAATAGTTACCTTTAATCTTCCTCCAAGTATTAAATTGACCTTTTCTTCTCATTTTGTGTAGCAAAAAGCATAAAAGATGCTTGTACTGTGTCCCAGTCAGGGGTATGAAAGAATCTCAAAAGGGTTTGTGTTGGAAGGGACCTTAAAGCTCCTCCAGCTTCAACCCCTGCCACGGGCAGGGACCCCTTCCACTGGAGCAGCTTGCTCCAAGCCCCTGTGTCCAACCTGGCTTTGAGCACTGCCAGGGATGGGGCAGGCACAGCTTCTCTGGGTCAGTATAGCATGAATCCCATCCAAAATAGGACAGGATTAACAGGATTCATGAAATACTGACTGCAAAGCTTGCAACACTTAAGTCATGTTCCTTTTTCTTGTCTCCACAGTGCTGATTTCTCCACTGTGCCTTTCTGGGATCGGACGGGTTCCCTTTGGGATTCTCTGTCTCTTGGCAGTGAGGTGTATGACAGCGAGCTCAATGATCCCCATTACGACCAGAGTCTGCTGGAGAGTCTTTTTTACACAGCTCATGTAAGTAGAGATCTAAAGGCAGGTACTTGATATGGAGTCCCTAAGGGGAAGAAAACCAGAAATCTTCATAAAACCAATAAAGGAGGTGATCCTGCCCCTCTGCTCTCGTGAGACCTCACCTGGAGCATTGTGCGCAGTTCTGGGGTCCTCAACATCAAAAGGACATGGAGCTGTTGGAACAAATCCAGAGGAGGCCACAAGGATGAACAGGGCACTGGAGCATCTCCCATACGAAGACAGGCTGAGAAAGTTGGAGCTGTTCAGCCTGGAGAAGAGAAGCTGTATGGACACCTCATAGCAGCCTTCCAGTATCTGAAGGGGGCCTATAGGGATGCTGGGGAGGGGCTTTTCATTAGGGACTGTTGTGACAGGACAAGGGGTAATGGGTTCAGACTTAAAACAGGAGAGGCTTAGATTGGAGATAAGGAAGAAATTCCTTACTATGAGGGTGGTGAGGCACTGGAATGGGTTGCCCAGGGAGGTTGTGAATGCTCCATCCCTGTCAGTGTTCAAGGCCAGGTTGGACAGAGCCTTGGGTGCCTTGGTTCAGTGTGAGGTGTCCCTGCTTATGGCAGGGGGTTGGAACTGGATGATCTTAAGGTCCTTTCCAACTCTGACTATTTTTATGATTGTAAGAATTAAATATCATAAACATTGTAAGCATTAAATATCATACAGGAGCTTGTGACAACATTGCTTAAAATAACTGTTATTAAAGGAATACCATTAAGGCTACAAAGTCAAACACGGAGTGTGGAAGTTGCTGGGATTGAGGCTGTCCATGAAAGCTTTTTTCTTTTAAACCTCTGAAAACTTTTGATTCAATTTTAATTGTTTCAACTGATTCAATCCACAGGCTAGTTTTCTTTTATGTACCATGACCATTATGTACCTTTCTTGACAATCAGCATTGACTTCTTACTTTATGTGCATTACTTCTGTTGCAGAAATCTGATTCCAGTTTAAGTGATTTGCTCAGTGATGATGATGATGTAAACCCCTCCAAGAAAGTAACCAAGGTACAAGCTGGCAAGAACCCTGATCCAAGGAATCCTCAGAAGGATTCTAATGCCTTTGGTCAGGATCAGAAAGTAACAGAAATTGTACCCAGGTAATTTAGTGACTTACTTTGCAGCATCTTGCTCATTGTAAGTTAGTATTAGCAATAATCACATAATGTTATCATGCTCTGTCATGATCACACAATTCATAGAATAACCTTTTTGGCTTGGAATGTTTCATAGCATCACTGGGAATGCTGGAGCATCAGCATCACCCAGGAACTGCTGTTTGTTAAAGAAGCAATTGAGATGCAGTTACTTAAAATCATGAGTTTACCAAAACTGTAATCATAGCATGGTTTGGGTTGGAAGGGACCTTAAAGCTCCTCCAGCCCCAACCCCTGCCACGGGCAGGGACCCCTTCCACTGGAGCAGCTTGCTCCAAGCCCCTGGGTCCAACCTGGCCTTGAGCACTGCCAGGGATGGGGCAGGCACAGCTTCTCTGGGCCATCACCCTGGGCCAGCGCCTCAGCACCCTCCCAGGGAACAGCTTCTGCCTCAGAGCTCAGCTCAGTCTCCCCTCTTTGGGCAGGTTCAAGCCATTGTCCTGTCCCTACAGGCCCTTGTCCCAAGCCCCTCTCCAGGTTTCTTGTGGCCCTACTGTGAGCTGCTCTTTGCTTTCTCCTGAAATAATAATCACTGTGTGACCATGATAAATTAATCCCTGTGCTGAAAAACACAAACTCCAGACCAGCTTTGTGCATTTCTCTGGCCTTGTATAGGTACCAGATACAAAATAACTCCCATCCTGTTATCTGCCTTTGCACAAGGTCTCTCCATGTATGAAATCTGTATCTGCTTTCCAGGGACAGAGTTTGCATCAGCAGAGTCTGTTTCTCTGCTGATTTGTGTTCTTTCCTATAGCTGTTGTAAATAAACCTCTCTTCTGACCTGACCTAAGTTATATTCGCCTTTCTCCATGTCAGAACCAGTAAACATGTCCCTGTAACTCCAGTTATTGAGCTTTACTGGTTCAATAGCACTTGGTATTAAGGTTTTATGACTTCTTTTTTGCCTAATTCAGCTCCAGACATTTTTCCCTGCAACTTTTCTTACAACTACTCCTATTTTTACATTCAGGTGAAGTTCCTCTCTCTAGAAGTACCAACACAAACCCATTTACAAATCAAATCTTAGAAATGATTGCAACTGAATTGCTGTTCCTCTGCAGCAGCAACTTGTCTGCGTGTGTCACTGGATCATCTCCTTTTCTTTGTACTTCACATTAAATGAAGCTTTTCTTTTTGAAGAGTTTGACTGCTTAAGATTTATCCAAAACTTCAACAATGCAGAACATGGGCTTTTTATTCCTTCTCTTCCCACTTATGTACCTCAGCTATTGTATATTGCAAAATTTCTGTTACAGAGACTGCCAGATTTGTTGTAAAATACATTTAAACCCACTCTTTTTAATGAACCATGAGTAGTATTTAATATCCCACCAAGCTACAATATTCCTTTCATGTGGTCATTCCTGTAGCGCTGATTCTCTGTTTTCTCTCTTCAGCCACTTTCCTGTCAGACCACTTGCTCCTCCAGATCTCACAGAAGCTGCTTACATCACATCCTTGGGTGCAGACAGGTTGGCATTGCTGGAGCGAATCCACCTGGCCAGGGTCATCATTGAAAGCTTGAAAATCCCTCCTGAGAGCATCCAGGTCTCACCAAGAAAGAAAGGTGTTATGGGGAAGCCTCCAAGGCCTGCGTCAGTTAACAAGTGGTAAGGAAGATTGTTTCTCACCAGCTGAGTACTTGTGCCTTCAAGATAGATTCCTCTGAGGCCTGTGTGTAGTCCAGCACTCCAGGGCTCTGATGTCTTCCCATTTTTCTGCTCTGCCTTTGAGTACCTAAAGTGGCTGACAAGAAAGCTGGAAAGAGGCTTTGGACAGGGGCCTGTCAGGACAGGATAAGGAGAATGGCTTAAACCTGCCCAAGGGGAGACTGAGCTGAGCTCTGAGGCAGAAGCTGTTCCCTGGGAGGGTGCTGAGGCGCTGGCCCAGGGTAATGGCCCAGAGAAGCTGTGGCTGCCCCATCCCTGGCAGTGCTCAAGGCCAGGTACAGGAGCTTNTGGGAGGGTGCTGAGGCGCTGGCCCAGGGTAATGGCCCAGAGAAGCTGTGGCTGCCCCATCCCTGGCAGTGCTCAAGGCCAGGTTGGACACAGGAGCTTGGAGCAAGCTGCTCCAGTGGAAGGGGTCCTGCCTGTGGCAGGGGTTGGAACTGAATGAGCTTAAGGTCCCTTCCAACCCAAACCATTCCGTGATTCTGTGGTTCTCTCAGAACACAGTATTCTACGGGCTTTGGAAAATTAGAGATGTGGATAATTTATCCTGGCATAGGTTCACTTCAGGTTGTGTTTTGGGGAGGTACAAACGTGGTTTGTGCATAGCAAATCATTAAATCAAAAAGGGTATTTTTTGAGCAGAATCTGGCATTTACACAATCTGTTGAAGTAATGAAATAGGTACTTCAGTTATTCTAAAGGAGTAGAATAACGGTAGATTGTGAGTATGCCTCTTACCTCTGTGCTCACCTCTGTTACGTCCAGTAGCTTTCTGGTGGATTCTGATCATCCATTCCCTTTTTAACTCATAGTACCTTCTTTGTTGAGTACCACTTTCCAGTGGGAGCCTCCAGGGATGGAAAAGGACAGATCTCCATAACAACAGAAGTAACTCGAATAGCTTCAAGTAAAATCACAGATGATGGTAAGAATATTCTTTTCTCCCTTTATATTAGTTTGGTTGAATCTTTGATCTCTTAGAAAATGTTTAGTAGCATTTTCTATGCATTCTGTTTGCTGCTGTATGGTTTTTGGCACCTCTGCCAACAAAGTGCAGCTCGATCAGCCTATTCCATCATGTCAATAGAAACCAAACATCCTTTCTTCTATAGTAAGAGGATGATAAAAGTACTTTTAGAAATACCAGAGGTACGTATATCTCAAATAAATCATTTTTCCCAGATGTTTTAGTATGTCATGTAATATCTGCAAGAGCTCATAGTGCTGGATCTGAGAGATCTTGAGTGCTCAAATCAATCAACGTTAATCTCTTTACTGGGAGTCACCAGTGTTTCTGTCTCTGAGAACAGCTGACATTATGTTTCCTCAGTGAGCAGAGAATGCTGGATGAGCAAGATCCTTTTTTCCCTGTCTTCCAAGCAACTGGAATTCTGGGGTTACTTTCTAATGCCTCTCCCATAGGGTCATTCATTGGCTTTGCATCTTTTGTAGGTAGCTCTTGAGAAATCTGGGGGGAATTCTGAGTTCTCTATTTGTGTCCGGTCAAAGCATCTAACTCTTCTGAGCCTCAGCTCTTTGTACTAAAGAAATAACACAGCCTCCTGCACTAGATTCCAGCTTTTTGAAACCCTGAAAAACAGATAAGGCTGAAAGCATCTCCCATATGGAGACAGGCTGGGAAAGTTGGGACTGTTCAGCCTGGAGAAGAGAAGCTGCATGGTGAGCTCATAGCAGCCTTCCAGTATCTGAAGGGGGCCTATAGGGCTGCTGGGCAGGGACTCTTCATTAGGGACTGCAGTGACAGGACAAGGGGTGATGGGTTCAAACTGAAACAGGAGAGGTTTAGATTGGAGATAAGGAAGAAATTCTTTCCTGTTAGGTGCTGAAGCACTGGAATGGGTTACCCAAGGAAGTTGTGAGTGCTCCATCCCTGTCAGTGTTTAAGACCAGGTTGGATGAAGCCTTGGGTGCCATGGTTTAGTGTGAGATGTCCCTGCTTACGGCAGGGGGATTGGAACTGGATGATCTTAAAATCCTTTCCAACCCAAACTATTCTATGTTTCTATGAAGAAGCTATCAAGTCCATCCACTGTGGCATTCTCTTTCCTGATTGCTCTTTATCTCAGTTATTAAGATGCCCAATGGGAAAGATTCCATAGCCATTCCAGGCAAGGTGTAAAAGTGCCGTGCTTCCTGTTGATGAGGTTTCCTTATGTCTAAACTGGAGGTTTTTGACATCACAGGAATACTTTATCCATCTGAGCAAGGAAAAATTATTCCTGTATTTCCTGCTTTTCTAGTTTCTAGGCTATACACCAATTTATTGAGTCTTTTCTTGAAAATACTATTTTTCTCCTGAGCCTGTGAGGATTCTTATAACTCAGCTTTGACTATCTCAAAATAGGTCTTGGAATATATTGCTTAAAATGAGACAGGGTTCTCCAGGTGAAGAAGGAAATGTTTTGGTGTATGCTGGGATGACAGAAACTTGGTATCAACCACACACTTTAGATGCTGCTATAATACTTACTGTGTTGTGCTGTTCAGCAGAGGGGCTGACAAGAAACCTGGAGAGGGGCTTTGGACAAGGGGCCTGTAGGGCCAGGCCAAGGGCAATGGCTTGAACCTGCCCCAGGGGAGCCTGAGCTGAGCTCTGAGGCAGAAGCTGTTCCCCATGAGGGTGCTGAGGCGCTGGCCCAGGGTGATGGCCCAGAGAAGCTGTGGCTGCCCCATCCCTGGCAGTGCTCAAGGCCAGGTTGGACACAGGGGCTTGGAGCAAGCTGCTCCAGTGGAAGGGGTCCCTGCCTGTGGCAGGGGGTGGGACTGGAGGAGCTTTAAGGTTCCTTCAACCCAAACCAGTCTGGGATTCTATGATTCTATAATTTAATAGGTTGAAACCTTGAGGGATTCATATTGAGGGTTTCAGCTCTTCCTCCTTCAGCTCCCAGCCTTGCTTGATCTCTGTGCACATGCTCGCTGTGTGTTTGACAATGCTTCTCAGAAGTGCCATCACTTTCCTTCTCGCCTTCTGATCTTCATGTGTTTCTTCTCACCCTGCATTCCCTCTGCAGAGACTGAAGTTTTATCTGTTGCTGATCCAGCTCAACAGACAGGTTAGCTCTGAACCCAGCTGGGAGCTCACACAACTCGCTCTTCCTTGCAGGGGTGACATTCCAGCAGCGGTTTGTGTTCCCTGTCCGCTTTGGTGGAGCGATGATAGAGCACTGGTGGAGCTCTGCTCTTGCTTTTAAAATCTACATGAGAAAAAGCACACAGAAAAAGGTACCTAATGAAAGTTATTTCTGTTTTCTGTATGGAAAAGCAAAGGAATTCTTTACATTTCTATTTGCTCCAAACACTAACACAGGCAGCAGTGCTTCATTATAATTGCTGACAACTTGACTGTCAGAGACAAAAACAAGTGGTGTGGCTTGACTGAGCCACTTCTTGATCAACCATTGCCAGGTATTGTGAAGGAAAATGATATAATGTGCAGATCCTGTAAGCTGGACTGATTGCTGTTCACCCATCTAAAGAGTCGTCTGAATTTGAGACAGACAGGCAAGAAGAAATGATCCTACATCTTTATTCTTCATCATTCAGCCTTCAAGTAGCTGAAGGAGCCATAAAGGAACTGGAGAGGGGCTTTGGACAAGGGCCTGTAAGGACAGGCCAAGGGCAATGGCTTGAACCTGCCCCAGGGGAGACTGAGCTGAGCTCTGAGGCAGAAGCTGTTCCCTGGGAGGGTGCTGAGGCGCTGGCCCAGGGTGATGGCCCAGAGAAGCTGTGGCTGCCCCATCCCTGGCAGTGCTCAAGGCCAGGTTGGACACAGGGGCTTGGAGCAAGCTGCTCCAGTGGAAGGGGTCCCTGCCTGTGGCAGGGGGTGGGACTGGAGGAGCTTTAAGGTTCCTTCAACCCAAACCAGTCTGGGATTCTATGATTCTATAATTTAATAGGTTGAAACCTTGAGGGATTCATATTGAGGGTTTCAGCTCTTCCTCCTTCAGCTCCCAGCCTTGCTTGATCTCTGTGCACATGCTCGCTGTGTGTTTGACAATGCTTCTCAGAAGTGCCATCACTTTCCTTCTCGCCTTCTGATCTTCATGTGTTTCTTCTCACCCTGCATTCCCTCTGCAGAGACTGAAGTTTTATCTGTTGCTGATCCAGCTCAACAGACAGGTTAGCTCTGAACCCAGCTGGGAGCTCACACAACTCGCTCTTCCTTGCAGGGGTGACATTCCAGCAGCGGTTTGTGTTCCCTGTCCGCTTTGGTGGAGCGATGATAGAGCACTGGTGGAGCTCTGCTCTTGCTTTTAAAATCTACATGAGAAAAAGCACACAGAAAAAGGTACCTAATGAAAGTTATTTCTGTTTTCTGTATGGAAAAGCAAAGGAATTCTTTACATTTCTATTTGCTCCAAACACTAACACAGGCAGCAGTGCTTCATTATAATTGCTGACAACTTGACTGTCAGAGACAAAAACAAGTGGTGTGGCTTGACTGAGCCACTTCTTGATCAACCATTGCCAGGTATTGTGAAGGGAAATGATATAATGTGCAGATCCTGTAAGCTGGACTGATTGCTGTTCACCCATCTAAAGAGTCGTCTGAATTTGAGACAGACAGGCAAGAAGAAATGATCCTACATCTTTATTCTTCATCATTCAGCCTTCAAGTAGCTGAAGGAGCCATAAAGGAACTGGAGAGGGGCTTTGGACAAGGGCCTGTAGGGACAGGCCAAGGGCAATGGCTTGAACCTGCCCCAGGGGAGCCTGAGCTGAGCTCTGAGGCAGAAGCTGTTCCCTGGGAGGGTGCTGAGGCGCTGGCCCAGGGTGATGGCCCAGAGAAGCTGTGGCTGCCCCATCCCTGTCCATGCTCAAGGCCAGGTTGGACACAGTGAAAGGTTGGAGCTGGATGAGCTTTAAGATCCCTTCCAACCTGAACCAGCCTGGAATTCTGTAATTCCATGATTTAAAACTTATCTTCTGCTTTTTAAGCATATTGAATCAATTATAATCATTAGTCCAAATCAAATACAGCTCATTCAGCAGTGTAGAATGATGATATAGAATCATATGATATAGAATAATGTGGATGCAGCTGGTATCGTTACTCTGCCCAGAGTAAGTACCATGAGATGTGAGATCCTGTACAGCTTGTCTATTCAGGGGGAAAAAGAAATATCTTCCTTTTCTCTAACAATATTTGCTTGATCATCTGCATGTGATGAAGACAGTGAAAGGTGTCAACTCATGTTTTATTGTAACCAACACCAAGGATATCTTCCCATCTGTTACAGGAACTTTTCTTTTAATGTGTGAATAAAGTATGGATATCTGGTTCAGTATTAGGATTTGGGATGTTCATTTTTGCATTAGCCTGGAACTGTTTGCTGTAGGTAATGGAAGAATTTTCCTTCCTGGTGTCCTGCTGAGGCTTGAAAATGGAACTAAAGGAAACTTTCCTACAAACCTTTGTTGGAACAAGTAATGGTAGAGTAGTGGGGAGGGTGAGTGGCTGAGCATAACTTCCCAGAAGACTTTCCTTTCACAATATGCCCTTAGTTCTTTAAACCTGTCAGAAAGCTTACAAAGTGGATTCTTTTTCTGCCCTCAGCCAGTGGCCATTGGCTCAGCTGCGCTTCAGTTACGCCAGGTTGTTCAGTCAGAGCTGCTCACTGTCAGCTGTGAAATACCTGTGGACAAAGAGGGAGATCAGACGCAAGTAGGGCCACTAAAGGTATGTGTTTTACCAGGTAGAGCTGGAGTTAAACACCAATTTTGGCTGCATATTCTCTCTTCTTTTAATGTTTCCCTCTTTCTTTCCTCTCTTTGTTTTAATTTGGAGATCTCAGGGGTGAAGGTTTGTAAGACCCAATACAAGATATCATGAACCTTTTCCTTAGGGTTTCAGAGAGATACTGTGAACCTCCTGCATGTCTAATGATGCTGCTGTGTGATGTTCCCCTGGCTGCAGGCTAAAACAAGGTTCAGTATATAGGGCTTGGATACAGAAACCACTCTACAGGCAGATTTTGAGCAGCACATCCTCAGCACTGGGAGCTTTGGCTCCTGCTCCACATAAGACATGAGCTGAGGTCTCTCCTGGTGCAAAGGCCTGATGCTGCCTGTCATTGTTACCACCTTGTCACTTCAGGAGTTACCATCTCCAGCCCCAGCTTACTCAGTTTAGGATTGAGAAGGAGTAACAGTTCTGCACAGCAGTGTGAGAGATCTGCTGGATCTGAGGACAAAGAGCCCTCTAGATTAGAACTGAAGGGTTAAGAGAGTATTAGGGGCTATGAAACTTCTTCCAGAGAAGCCATTCAGCAGAATGCCAGTAGAGAGGTTGCAGAAGGATGAAATGTGAAATGTAGAGGTTGGATGTGGGAGGAGTAAAGTGAAGGCAGGGAGGAGAAATTTGTATTGTACAGGAGAAGCTGGAATGGAACAAGTTGTGAGAGGAGAAAAGTGGAAGGAAGTGGTGTGGGGAATTAATGAAATGAAGTTCGATGCAAGGACATGAGAAAGGGGAAACTGATACTTAAAGAGGACAAGGGATGTCAGCTACTGGATCCACTTCTTTGGTTCTTTCCAACAGATGGCCTTGAACTTCTCATCTTTGGAAGTGTTCTCTATACCCGTTAGGAGTAGATACCATTTGGGACCATTTACTGCAGTATCTTGTCTCATCCTTCCTAAATCCTCCTAAGTCCTTGTGGACCTCTTGGAGCGAGTTCAGAGGAGGCCGTGGAGCTGGNCTCATCTTTGGAAGTGTTCTCTATACCCGTTAGGAGTAGATACCATTTGGGACCATTTACTGCAGTATCTTGTCTCATCCTTCCTAAATCCTCCTAAGTCCTTGTGGACCTCTTGGAGCGAGTCCAGAGGAGGCCGTGGAGCTGGTGTGAGGGCTGGAGCAGCTCTGCTCTGGAGCCAGGCTGAGAGAGCTGGGCTGGGGCAGCCTGGGGGAGAGAAGAGAAGGCTCCTGAAGGGAAGCCCTGGCACAGAGTTTCCCCCCTCGCTCTTCGGCTCTGGCAGCAGAGGCCNAATGGCTTGAACCTGCCCAAAGAGGGGGGAGCCTGAGCTGAGCTCTGAGGCAGAAGCTCTTCCCTGTGAGGTTACTCCCAGCAGTAACTTGTGCCCATCACCCCTCATCTTCTCCGTGGGATTCCTTGTAAAAACAGTCTCCATCTTCTTTGTAGCCACCCTTGAACAACTGGCACAAGGGATCAGGTCTCCTTGAGCCTTCTCTTCTCCAGCTGAACAGTCCCAGCTCTCTCAGTCTTTCCTCACATGCTTCCCAGTCCTTGGATCATCTTTGTGGCCCTCTCTGGACCCTCTCCACCCTGTCCACATCTTTTTTTGTCACAGTACTTTTCACCGTGGCTAGGTAGGTGTTCAGTTTTCAGTCAGCTTTGTGATTGCTTTTCATTTTTGCCTTTATTCAGCTGTAACGGTGGGTTTGTACTTCAGGTATGGCTTTATTTGATAAAACCACATGTACTTTATTTTGCAGTGACAGTTGTAGCTTGTAACCAGCACGTGGCTGAAGCTAAAGCCTTCTGGGTGGTATCTAATATAGTTCTTGAGCAAAACATCCAAAGCCTATTCCTGATTTTGTTTCTTGCACAATGCAGGTGTCCTTAGAGCTTGCAGCCAACAACAAAGACTTCACCCTCACCACTGCCCGGTCACCTGTGGCTGTGCAACAAGCCCCAGTGCATGCTGTGAGAAGTCCTGGGCTGCAATTCCAGGAGCCCAACAGGAAGAGTTTAAGTCCGGGAAGCCCTCACTGCTTGAAACTTAACCATGACGCGCAGAAGACAGCAGCAGCCACCACGAACGTGGTTCAGGCACCACAGGCTGCACCAAACTCTGTAGCCCATCATCTGCTGAAACAAATAGCCACATCTGAAGAAGATGGGTTATTGCTGCATGTGCTGCTGATGGTGCCTGAAGGGAAGGATTTTGTTGCTGAAGACCAAGGGCTCCCCAGCTCTTGTAACGTGTATTTAAACTGCAAGCTGCTCAGCACTGAGGAGGCAACAAGATCTGCTGTTGTATGGGGTAGTACTCAACCTGCCTTCAATTTTTCTCAGGCAAGTCACATGTTTGCTATTCAGCACTGATGGAAGTGAGTTATTCTACACTCACAAATATGTCAAAGATAAGTTACTTTTCTACATGCAGGAGCTTCTCTTCTTGGCTCTATCCAGTGTATTAAAACTACTTTCAGTATCGTTTTGGCTGGATGGCACAGTGTGAAATGCAGCTCCTTGAGTCATCTAAATAAGAAGTGAGGCATTTGAAGAGTGAAAGAGAAACAGTCAAGTTTAGGTTGGAACTGTTGATTTCTCTGCTTGATTTTTGGCAAGAAAATATGTTGTTGTTGGCATCCTAATAGATTTTTTTGTTCCACTGAATCCCAAACTGGTTTGGGTTGGAAGGGACCTTAAAGCTCATCCAGTTCCAACCCCTGCCATGGGCAGGGGCACTTTCCACTGGAGCAGCTAGGCTCCAGAGCAGAGCTGCTCCAGCCCTCGCAGCAGCTCCATGGCCTCCTCTGCCCTCGCTCCAGCAGCTCTACGTCCCTCTTGTGCTGCTGCCCAAGAGCTGGAGCAGGGCTGCAGGGGGGGTCTCCCCAGAGCCCAGCAGAGGGGCAGGATCCCCTCCCTGAGCTGCTCCTCATGCTCTGGGGGTGCCCCCAGCACACGGGGGGGTTCTGCGCTCAAGCGCTCACTGAAGCCGGGTCATGGGGAGCTGCTCCTCACCCAAAACCCCAAGTCTCCTCAGGTTGCTCCATCCGGTCTCTCCCAGCCTGTGTTTGTGCTGGGATTGCTCCAACTGGGGGACAGGACCTTGCATTTGACCTTGTTGAACTTCATGGGACTCACACAGGCCCACGTTTCATGTTTACCAATACCTGGGGATTTGTGAGACTCATCAGTCTTCAGCTGAAAGAATGAAACATGAAAAGGTAGCAGAAGACACCTGAGTCAGCTGCATGAAATGATTTATCTGTTGTTCAGTAAACAGACATTTAAAGACAAAGCAATGTTTGACAGATAGTTTATGATGTTATTTCCTATTTATCCAAATCACATGGATTTTCCCGGCTAGCTATTTCCCAAGCCTACCAGTTCTCTGAAACTCCTTTGGCAGGGGTACATTTAATTCTTAATTTCCATTTCTATGGAGCACAATTCTGTAGACTGGAATAATGAAGAGTTACCAGACTGCTCTGTACTTAACAAGTAGCTTCCAGTGTAGTCTGTGTACTAATTCTGCATTAAACCGTTTCAGGTGATGCCTTTTTCCTTGACTTCCAAACACTTGGAGCGGCTGAAGAACAACGTCATGATTATTGAAACATGGAACAAGATGGGAAGCCCTGGCTGTGACAGGCTGCTGGGATTAGTGAAACTGCCTCTGCATCAGTTCTACATCTCATTCAGGTAAACATCCTTGTTGTGTAGTTTAGTGGCTTGGGAAACATCCTGACATGCTCAGGGAAAGAAGCACCTCTCTCTTCTCTCTTGTCCTCCTCTCCTCTCCTCTCCTCTCACACTGCGGCTGTGAGTCACACTGTCCTTATACAGAAATACAAGTACTCTGTGAGAAATAAAGACAGTGCTGCCTGAGGTTTGGTGCCAGTTTAACTTGTGGCCCTATGACGCATGAAGACTGCCAGAGATGAAAGTGACTGCACAGGAAAATGAAGCATGGCATTCCATTGGTGATTTTCCAAGCTTGTGACTGGCAGTGATTTTCTTTCTGGTTATGCTCTCCAGTGGATCACATTGCTGGGGATGCTGTCAGTGTGCACAGCACAGGATAATGCTTGTATCAGAAAGGGCTCTAAATACTTCATGTTTTAATTGTCTTCTTATCCAGTGGGTCTCTTCAGAGCTCTCTGATCTT
>NDXB01015458.1:149630-203729 GCA_002631895.1 Agapornis roseicollis | reverse complement strand
CCTGGGCATGACGTGCTATGGTATGGAATACCTCTTTGGTCAATTGGGGTTCTGTCCCTCCTTTCTCCCGGCCCCCCCTTCTCCCCGGCAGAGCATGAGGCTCACAAAGTCCTTGGTCAGAGCAAACATCACTCAGCAACAACCAAAAACATCGGCCTTATCAGCCTTGTTCCCGGGCTAAGTCAAAACACCAGCTACTAAAGAGAAGAACCCAGGACATGTAGTTTTCATATACTGTGAGGGTGAATAGGAAGTGTTTTTCAGTCTTATATGCTTGAGTTGTCTAAGGAACATCTAATTCACAGTAACTTTGATGGAAGTTGTTTCAATCTCATGGGTGAAATCTTGGCCCCATGGGAAAATGAGGAGCCCTAAGATCAGGATTGAGATGTTGGTTTCCTTCCCTAGGATCCTGGTCAGGCAGTGCACAGGTATACTGATCTGCTGTGCAGATGAATTATTTTACTTACTAGTCTTAAAGGTACTGCATTTCAGTTTGCTATTTTCTGTTACTTGAGAAAATGTGGAAATTGGTGGAGGCTGACTGACCTGCTTTATCTCCTTCGCTGCTTTGTCTAATTATCTTTTCAGTTTTTCTTTGCCTTCTGGACCATTACTGTTTGACCTCTGTATTTTGAGGCAGTCAGAACAGAAGGTATCCCAGAACACAGCAAAACTTTCCTCTTTTTTGTATTTTAATATTTATAGTGTCATTCCCATATTTTCACTTTACATTCCAGTCTTGGACACCTTAATACTCCCCTTTTTTATTAGAAATTACCTGAGATCCTTAAACTGGTTTCCATCCTTGAAGGTTTAGGTATAGCTTACAACTTTGCTCTGAGAAAAAAGTACCCAGTTGTACCAGTGTTGCCAGTGTCTCCCTTGTTTGATCCCATGCAGGTGCCTACAGCAAGAATATGACTCCAATCTGCCTACTGCCAGTGTCATCATCTGTTTCCATGATGAAGCCTGGTCTACTCTGCTGAGAACTGTGCACAGCATTATGGAAACAGCCCCAAAAGCATCCCTCAAGGATATCATCCTGGTTGATGATCTCAGCCAGCAAGGTATCCCCCATTTCTCTGTATGTGTGCTCTTTTTCCAAAGCTTCAGGGAAGAAACTGTCTTCCTCCAAGAAGTGCATGAGGAAAGTAGGAGACAAAGAGCATCCCCTGGAAGAGAGCTAAGCAGAGCCCTGAGCTGGCTGCCAGGCTTCACTCTTCAATCCCTAGAATTCAGCTCAGCCTTTCAATTTTTGAATACTTTCTTTTTCTCCCATCATTTCCAATCACCCTGAACTTTTTTTGACTTTAAAATAAAATCATAGTATGCAAATTTTAGTCTTCCCACTGGACCAGATCTGCTGTCATAATTTCCAGACTTGGACTTTGGCTGAAGCATAGAGTGGAAAACTCCACATTGCTAAAGCAATCCAAGAGCCTGGGAAAGCCAAGCACCTGTAGTGTCTCATTCTGATCTGTGCCTTTTATGAGATTATGAGAACAACCACCTTTTGCTAAAAACAGGGTAGGAGGTTATAAAGTTTCTTACAGGAATAGCTTCATACCTACTGAATCTTAATTTCCATCAGTCTCTACTTCTTTTCAGCATTTTGCTGCTGTGGGGATATTTGGAACCTGGCTTACTTGGCCAGGTAAAACAAATGCCCCCAAAGCATTTTACCAGCAAGATGTATCATCTACTACTAATTTGCTTTTCTATAACATCTTGAATCAAAGCTAAAACAATTTGGTAACCATTCTGTTTCTCACAGGGCACCTGAAATCATCTCTGAGTGACTACATTTCTAAGCTGGATGGTGTGAAACTCATCCGGAGCAACAAGAGGCTTGGAGTCATCCGAGGTCGGATGCTAGGAGCTGCACGGGCAACAGGGGAGGTGCTCATCTTCATGGATTCACACTGCGAGTGTCAGAAGGGCTGGCTGGAACCCCTCTTAGCCAGGCTGTCCAGCAATCGGTAAATATCCTCCTGACCTTGGAGCTCCTTCATTATGCCAAATTCTGCTAAAAGAGATGTACCTGGGAATCTTTGGATGGTTTTTTTTTATCCTCTATTGGTTACCTTCTTCCTTCTGGTCACACTGCTTTTATTTTCTGCCTTAGCAACACACGCATCACTCTGATGTGTGGGAAGCAAGGTAGGTCACACAGCTCATAACCCTCACTTCACATCCAGCATCACTAAAGTGTCAGAGTTTGTATCCATTTAGAGCTATAAGAAATTTTGCTGGTGGTCTAAATTAAAAAGGTTGCAGTCTCAAGCTATTCACAAATTGGCAAATAGCCACCAGAGTGCAAAGCTTCATCATTTTTACATTTTAGATGTCTTGGTGATGAAACCAGGGATGAAATGCTTTGTTCTGCTGAGCCACTTTGGCTACATATCAGCGTCACCTGTACTGTCTCTGAAGATACAGATTCATATATTCTGAGCCTTCATGTTTAGGTTGGTGCTTGGCCCTGCTCTCTAACATACAGCTGAGCTCATCTGTGCAGTCCCCAAGTCTTTCAAAGAGATTAAATCACTGCAAATGTTTTAAGAATTACATAGGAGTAAAACCTTTATTAAATGGACTTTTCTGAGAGGAAAATATTACACAGTAATATCTCTATCATTACCCATTTGCCATTTGGGAAAAAATGAATTGCTAGAGAGAGTAAAATTAAAAAACCTCAACCTTTAAAATTCTTACCAGACTGTTAAATAAGGACCTTCAAAGGCTCTTCCTAGGCACTGGAACAAGCTGCTTTCATGGCTGATTATGTTTGCTTGTAAGAGAATTTATATGAGTTTTTTAGAAATTACAACATCATTCAGATAAAAAGAGTACCAATACTGAAAGCAAGAGTAATGCTGCCTAGGATATCAGTGATATTCTTTTTAAAAAGTCCTCCTTGGAAAAGCAGATCATTTTTTTGTCTGCTGATTTATTAGATGGTTTATTATGACTATGCTTCATGATTCTTCTGCCTTGAGCTACAGTCTATTGTTGATGTTCATGCAAAACTGTCCTTGTTCAATGTTGTATTGCTGAAATTAAGAGAGTTACAGAAAGTTAGGACCCCACCACATGTGTGGTGATTCACTACCCCTTTTGAGGGAATGCAAAACCACCGAGCCTACTATTGTTCTGACATTTCGTGAGAAAGGGATTCTCTTCCTCTGTAAGGGCCCATATGCTCTTTCATTCTTCCAAGAGGGCAGAATTTAACACAGTTAACTAATGGCTAATTGGATTAATGGAGCAAAGCTGATAGAGCGTTTGGTTAATAGTATGGACTAAGCCATCCCTTTCTGTATGCTGTACCAGTCACTGGGTCTGGGCCTGGAGACTTTGTCACTGCTAGTGTAGAGAACCTGTCCCATTCTCCTGTGCACAGGGAAGAAATGTTCTGGAGCACCTGGCAATCACTTTCCTTCCCTGTCCCTCTTTCGCCGGCTGAAGAATGGTGATAATAACACTGACCTGATAAGGAAGTTAATTCATCACTTTTCTTAAATTGCTTGTAATGCTTGCATGGAGATCACTATGGAAATGTAAAGCATTAGCATAGTCAACCTGGCCTCATTTAGCAGTCGAGGAGCTGTTAAATTGAACCATGTGCACTCCCTGAGACTACCCAAATGAGGTAAGTACAGTGAAAAAAAAGCTCATAGTGATTGGAGAAATATCCATATTTCCTCTTCTTAATGTATCAGTCAAGCTCCTACTCATGCACTTTTGCTGAAGAGACAGGATGGGAAAACAATCACCCAGAGTGGGTGAGTTGTTTGCTGGCAAGGCAAAAAGCAGCCTTTCCAAAGCTAAAACCTTTGTAGCAGCTTAACCGAGCTGGAGAGAGATTTTAACTTTGAAAATTGTGATTCAGATCTGCCACTGTTACTGTGACCTGTCTTATAGCAATGGTGAGAGATCCTTACCCAAACTGAGACCTCACTGTGAGCTAAACATACAAAACCAGAAATCCCCACAGTTCTTAGTAGACTCTGGTAATTACAGATGGGACAAACATGAGAAAAATTATCCCACTTTAACAGGTATGGAAATATTGGATAGATTTTAACGTTTCACCTCCCTACATGATGGCTTTATTCACTAACCCAAACAAAATTATTTTCAGAAAAGTATTCTTTCTAGAATCATTACTTATGCATTTATGGGCACCTTGACTGGGACTAGTTCTGTGAAGCATACCTAACAAATTGACTGGGAAGCTGTGCATCAGCTTAGTATATTGCCTGGAGAATGGTTCAATGGTTTATGTAGCGTCCTGTGACATTTTGATTGTTCAAGGGTGAATACCATACATACCTGGACAACATTAGAAAACTCAATGAAATGCCCCATAGATCATTTCATTTGACAACTGTTTGTGTTCCAGGCTAATTCCAGATGAGTAGCATGGTGCATAGTAATGCAGCTTTGCCATTCTTACAATCATCTTTCAAGGCATTTGCCTTTTCCAGGAGACTGCAGGAGGCAGCTGCTAGATTGTATTTGGTCCAAAGGCAGTGAAAGGTGGAGGGGGCATAGAATGAACTGTGCCATGAAGCCTTGAAAAGATTCTTTCTTCAACCTAAAACCAGTGACCATCATGCTGAAGCAGGATGACTTTTAAAAAAATAGATCCTAAATGTGGTTCCTGAGAATAATTCATGAAAGCCAAATGAGCCTTCATTATATTCTTGACAATGAATTCCACCTCTTAAAAAAGCCATAGGCACCATAACTGTGGCAGAGGAGCAGCTTGCAAAGGGGTAGCTTGCCCTTAGGGTCTTTCCCCTTTCTCCTTGCCCCTTGTTGCCAGGGCTGATTCCCCCTGTATTGGTGCACTGCCCATACCACAGTTCAAATATTACATCAGGGAACAGCAGCATGTGGTATTATTCAGAGAAGCCTACTTAGTTTCTAAAATTCAAAGGCCTCAGCTTAGGACTGTGATTCTAGGTCACTAATCTTTAATGGAAATGCTATTAAACAGTAAGAAATTAACACAGCAGTGGAAAGGTATCTCATCCACTTGCACTGGATGCTCCCATTCCACTCCCATCCACTCATCCACTTCCAATGTTTGCCCCCATTCAGGAGTGAATTGGAGCCTCTGCTTGTAGATACAGGAGTTCTGCTGTCGGAAAATTTCTGTGTGCTTCTAGTTTTATGGTAATACACCAGAGAGAAGGGAAATATTTTACACTACAGTTTAACAGGTCCTTCATCTCTTTTCATCTGATTCTCCACTTCTCAGTGGCCTATCCCGCAGCTTTTTGAATTACCGAATACATAAGCCATCTGTTTTCTACTTTTTCAGACTCAGGGAAGCATGATCTTATCCATCCAGAGCCCACAGAACCCCAGCATCTGAGCATGCAGTTCCTTGCTATTCTTCTTGTTATGAAAACTTTCCATATACTTCACATTTAACAGCCTGCTTCCTAAGACAACTCCTTTTGCCTGATCCTTTTACATCCTCCATTTGCCAACAACACTCAGTTCAAATTCAGTAAATTAATGTTCTGCATTTACATGGTACATTAGGTGAAGATATGCTATCTCTTTACAGTCTTTCACAGTTGATCAGGATCACTAGGTGACCTATTTTAAAGAAGTTGAGGTAAAGAATCTGGAGACAAGAATCTAAAGCCAAAAGCAAATATTACTGCCAAAAGTAGGAGCAATGATGATTTAGGCATGATCTATAGCACAGTGCCCTGACTGTCCAGTGTGAAAAGCTATTGGTTGTTCCTACAGATTTTGATACCCCACATACAAATTTGCATATTTTAACAAAAAAAGACATGTTTGAAAGATTATTTTTTTAAAATAAAGCATTCCTTCAGCAGTCTACCTAGCAAAGATCAGGAATATATGTTTAGTGCTTAGCACATGAGTGGTCCATCAATTCAGGAAGACTGTTCATATGCCTTGTGTTAGTCTGGAGCTGGTCTGTAAAGCAATATTTGAGTAAAGCACTCTGAAACTGGCTGAGGAAAATATATAACTTTCATGTTTGGGTTTGGGTTTTTTTTTGTTGTTTCTCCTTGTTTAAAGGGGATTTCAAACATATTAAAATCTGTTCTTTTCCCAGCAAAACAAAGCACAAATCAATGAAAAGCACTCCCAAAAACCAGTGTCTCTAAAACTTCAAAACAGATGTGTTAATTAAGTCTTCCTCTCCTCATGTTACTTCTTCCAGAAATAGAAAAGAACATAATGTTCATGGTAAATGCAAAGTGTCATGGGAAGGCTTTTCATTTGCAGTTGTATTTGGTTGAGAAATCCCAAACCAGGAAATTGTTCTTGTTTGGGTTGCTCTTTTTCATGGAATTGTGACCTTTTGTAGTTCATGTGTGTTCCAAGCATTTGAAATATGCACAAATGAGTCAAATGTTTCAAAGCCTTTCTGATAGTTGTGTTTGAATTTCCTGTTTTTTCCTTTCCTTGGATTCCACAGAGTAAAATTAGCAGTAGTTTGCCAATGTGTGTTTCCTTTCAAAGTGCCGAGAAGCTGCTGACTGTCTGCCAGTTACCCAGCTAAAATGAAACAGAACAGCTAAAAACATTTTCCAGCTTTCAATTGCCTTCTGCTGCAAATTTGCCTTCAGACTCAAACATCAAACTATCACTGAATATGCAGAAATCAGATATGTTACTAAAAAGAAAAAGACATTAATACCAAAAGACAGGTAATGTACTGCTTGATTAAGATTAAAATTGGACATTGACCAGCTTTCACACAAGATAAAAGTGCCAGATTCCTTTATTTCAGGTCAGAAAGACACTTGTAACATTTAAAGTTTTAAGAAGGTGTGTTTCTCTTGGTTTCAGCAGAGCTACACCAGTTTATACTAGGTGAAGACCTAACATCACACACCAGGGTAGAATGTGACCTATCCAGTGAGCTATTTTCAGCTGTCTTCAACACTGTAATTTTCTGTGTCATAATTTGCAGATAGTTTGGATAATTGCTTGATCTCCAAGCCATCACAATCCATTGCATCACTGCAGGTATTTTTCTTGAGTGGCATTGAAGAATCAATACCCAATAACAAGCAAAACAAAAGCATGCCTTAAAAATAAACTATTGTTGCAATAAGAACCACTGCTGTGGTGCATGTTTTTACAAGCAATTGCACTGATACTAGAAGCATTGGAGTTTCGAGTTTTATAATGGCAATAAATTTAAGGGAGGTACAAAAAGGACAGGTTTCAGATGGCTAAAATTCTATGAAAATGTAGGATAATCTGAAATGTCTGAATCATCTGATCCAGAATATGTTTGAGCATAACCAAGTATCCACATTGTCTCTGCCTGAACTATCTCAGATATGCACATGTGGTCTAGTCTTCATGGTCAAGGCTTTTTGAATGGCTTAGTCTACATTGCCTCCATTGGCTTCCACACAAATAGCCCTCCTGATATTCCCTTCTTCACTCCAAAATGGTAAAATAAAGTACCCTGGGGTTATTAGTTCTTCAGTTCTGTCTGGATGAGACAGATAAACAAGTAGCAATAGATAACATGCATTTTGGCAAATAGGATCAAACTGAGGTGGGAAGTACACAACGCCAACTAGACTCCTAACCACACAGCTGTCAGATACCTGTACACTGGAGAATGCAGCAGGCTGCAGACATTGCAGTGACTTTTCATTTTTTTTGAAGGTTAGTCATACAAAATCCATTTAATTTGTGAGATGGATTTTCCCCAGCATATTAAAGAAAAAAGCATCTGCTTGTGCAAGTCTATGAGGACACTGCCTTTTAAGAAACTTCTAGAAGCAGTTAGTTTTCTTTTCATGCTTTTAGTGAGTAAAGGTTAAACACAGCTTGCAGTAGGATGGCTCCTGTTGCCTTGACTTGGAGGTGGTTGCTCCTGTCCTGAATACAAACTATGTCACATGGGTATCATGAAGAGAATCAGGGGAGTATATCAGCTTTATTGTTTTTACTATCATTTCTTTCCATTTCTTCTTGAGTCCTGCAGGCAAATGACAGCAAATAACTGCCTTAATGTGCATGCCTACAAATGTTGCAGGTGACCATGAAATTGTCCTATCTATTTATGAACCCAGTGCTTGTTTCTAAGAGTGCTTATTATTGCATATTACAAAGGCTGGATTTACACCTGAATGGAGAAATATAATCACTTCTTTATTTGAAATCTTTCTGCTGTTAGTTCATCACAGTCTGCTCTTATTAGGAAACAAAGGAATAACCGAGTCATTTTAATGCTATCCTCTGCACTGTTCTTCATACAATTCACTAACAGTAGCCTGTGTTTCTCCTTGGGCTTTTAAAATAGTCTACAGGAAATGGTAACTGTGATAAAGCAAAGGTTGGAGTTTCCCCCAATCCTGATACTGAAAAAAAACATTAGTGATTGTAAAGGCAGAGAAGATATATCAAGACTACGTTAACATGACCTGGAGATACCATCTTCCTCAGCTGGCTGGTCTCTGCCTCAGAAAAGTATAAAGGGCAAAGTGCACTGGAGACTCCCTTCTTTACTGATAATATTATGTTTTAAGCATATTTCTCTCAAGAGTGCTCTTGACCAACTTATAAATCTTAAAAAGAGAAGATAAAACCTCCTACTTGTGGCCCCAAAATTGGTAATTCAATTTCTCTCCCTCAGTTTTATCAGGAAGTTATTTTCTAGGGCAAGAGCTACTCCAGAATGATTTCCTATATGGATTCTCTTACTCTAGAACACAAAATGGAGTCATGCTGCTTACAGTGCAATGGCTTTGTTCTAGCTCTTAAAAGTAGATTCCGCACTGTGACAGTACATTTGCAGGAGCATTTTAAGCTTGTGATAAAATTTGAACAGAAACTGATTTATTAACTCAGTCATAAATGTTTTTTGCAAAACAACCAGCAGAACAAAATAAGGGTAAGTGACCAAAAGCAACAAATTCATGAGGTGTGTCGAGTATCTACAGGAAAATCAAAGGATTGCAAAGTGAGGTCAGAATTATCTTTTGCTCTACACTTTGCATCCATGCAAAGCCTGTAACATAAGAGATTGGGGCCTCTGTGTGAAGTATCTTTATAAGAATTCTGATGGCTAATTCATAACAAAATCCTGAATAACTTTATATGACAACACACATATGCTTCCTCACTGCAGCCTCAGTATTCCCAGGCACTGAGCACCTGAACTTCTATGAGCTGGGAAAGTAAGAGCACTCAACATTTAGAGGAGTGCTTGTGTTTGACAGTGCCAAAGAGGAGAACCATTGTTTATTAACAGAGTTTTGAACTTACTTAATTTGCGCTTTGGCTTTGAAAATCAAGGTTACTCTCTTTTTCAGAAACAGTGTCGTCTCCCCCGTCATAGATGTCATAGACTGGAAGACTTTTCAGTACTATCACTCAATGAGCCTACATCGAGGTGTTTTTGATTGGAAACTAAATTTTCATTGGGAACCAGTGCCAGAGCATGAAGAGAAGGTACGACAGTCTCCCATCAGCCCTATCAGGTAACAGTCCATCAGCCAATATGTCTCTGCTCAGCTCAGCAGCAAAACTGTACAATTTGGCTCATCTTCCAGCTAACAGGAGAGACACATGGTTACTTGCATATGCTCAGCTTGTGTTTTTTTTATGAAGGGATAGGCTTTTGGTTTACATTGACTTTGTCTGGCCATTAGTAATCATTCTAACTAGATTACAGTCATACTTCCAACATGACAAATATATTTAGCACATACAACTAGTACACAACCTGACCAGACAAGGTGTGGAGCTTTGTAGGGAAAGCAAAAGATGGGTCATACAGAGTTAAAACAGACGTCTTAATCATGATCTATTTATCTCTTGGTTTGGGTGTACATGTTTGTAACATTTCTCACTGCTGTGAGCCTTATTTGATAATTCAGCTCTTGGCTGCCTTCCCCAAGCAAATCCTAGAATTAGGTTCCAGTTGTTTTTTCTTTTGGTTGGATAATCAGTTCATTCTAGATTCAAGTGATGTAATACTATCACTATGGAAGTGGTGGGATTTTCACCCTTTATGTAATTCCCTAACCAAAACTCAAAGCGCTCACCTCCAAACTTTTCTACGCAGGAGTCCTGTGGTAGCTGGTGCAGTGGTGGCCATGGATCGACACTACTTCCAAAACATTGGAGCTTATGACTCTGACATGACCACATGGGGAGCAGAAAATCTGGAGCTATCAATAAGGGTAAGAACCTTAAAACATCAAGCTGTGGTAAGTATTGGGCTTTTAAGGAAGCTGAATGGAAAGTCAAGCAGCAATTTATGAAAGCAGTTACATGTGGAACATCTTGGGGTATGGGACTAAGACTTTCCTTGCAGAAACCTATCCCCACACTCCATGATCTGTCAGGACTATATCAGAACATGCAGCTGGTATGAGTTAGGAGCATTATGTCAGGAGAAGAAAGAGAGCTGCTGTGAGTTAGGAGCATTATGTCAGGAGAAGTCCTCTTCCTGAGGACTGAGTCACTGGTTTCAGCACCTTCTTAAAGCTGCTGAGTCTTTTTTGGCATTTAACATGCACCAAAGGGAGAGTAGATTTATTTCTTTGCCAACCTGTAGTTTAAATACCAAATTGCTTATATTAAATTGTTTGCGTTGTTTTTTTTTCTGGATACAAAGAGGAAGTGATATTAAAAAGCAATGAAAACTGTAGACACAAAGGGTGTAGAGTCTCTAATGTCCCAGACAAAAGGTGTGTCCCTGGTGTCTTCACTACACTGTACTGTTCGTGCACAGAAAAACATAAAAAGCCTATAAATAGCCATACTCAGTCAAATCAAATGTCTGATTGCCCAGTATCTTCTGTGTCTATTTGTGGGAAATAATGTATAAAGAAGCATGTAATAATGCTCTTGCTGTTTCTAGCCATGTGCAGTTAGCATTTCCTGAGGCAGAGTCTATAGTAAAGGAACTTCTCCTGTTTAGATATAGGTAACCTACATAAGGTAAACTCTTCTTGTGCTTTCATCTGTGTTTCAGACCTGGCTCTGTGGTGGCTCTGTAGAAATTATTCCATGCTCCCGAGTTGGGCATGTCTACCGAAATCACTTTCCCCGTGCTTTCTCCTATGAAGATGCCATTGTGAGGAACAAAATCCGAATAGCAGAGACCTGGCTGGGCCCTTTTAAAGAGAACTTCTACAAGCATGACACACTGGCTTTCTTAATCAGCAAGGTAAAGACCTCTGCAGTGGTTTGTTTCTGAGGGAACAAGTGTGTGTTGAGGTAGGTAAAGGGGGTGAAATATAGGTGGGGGTGTCTGTGTGCAGTCAGACATTCAATGTGTATGGTGCTGGGGGATAGTCTTTGTATGAAAGCTTCCAGTGAAAGAGCTGTCAGATCAAGAAGGAAAGAAACTTGTGCCTAGGAGTTGAATGCTCCTATAGTATGACTCCTCCGAATGACTCCTTCAGCTTGCTCAACAAGCTCCTATTTATTTTTCCACTGATAGGATGTGGAGGGTTGCAGTGCACCTGAAGTGGAAGCTAGTGGCAGTGTGTGCTCAAAGGGCCCTCCTAGAAGATTAATTTGTCGTAACTGAAGGTCTCCCTCATGTGGTTCATGAGGATATTCAGTAATATTCACGGGTATGTGGCAAACTGGTGTCTCTCCTACTGAAAGAAAACTAGTGCCCAAAAAAAAAAGGTGATATTTTTCCCCCCTGAACTGGCAGACATCCAGAAGCAACTGCCTGCAACTGAGAAGGTCCGATCTCAACATAGCCTTTATTTATATATTGCTTTTTCATTAGAAGCATCACTCAGACAGCAGTCTGACCTCCCGGGATCTGGATTCCCAGAAGCCTGTAAACCAAGACAGTCTTACAACCAGGTGTGTGGTGTAGCCCTGGCATGCAGCCACACTTGAATCATCTGCACACACACCAACAACTGCAGAATGACCACATTTGATTTTAAGCCACTGTATAATTCACTGTAAATTAGGGTCAGGCAAGGGACTGTGTATCCCGTGTAATACAAACCAGTGAATGTTTGTTTAAGAGTCATGTAGCTGTGGTTAATATTGTTAATGGTAAGTTGTTGATAATGTTCTTAAAGTTGCTGCAGCTGTCTGGAATTCTCTGGCTCCAGTACCTTTTCTTATAATGATATCCTGTCCTACAAGCCAGTGGACAAACTGGGGGCAGTTTTGAATGAAAACATATAATTCATCTTCCTATTCATTTAGCAATGCCAGGCTTCTAAGGCAAAAAAAATCCACTGAAACATTAAGGCAGAGCATGGCTAGGTGATTTCCGAAGTGTCCCATTCATTTCAACCCTGCACACCTCAGGTATTTCTCCTTCATTTCAACACTCCTGCATTTCAACTCTGCACACCTCAGGTATTGCATATTGGCTATCACCTAAGAAAACCAGATCAGCAGGAAGCTAAATAAGAGTGGGGAGAAGAAAAGAGCTGTGTGCTAGCCTAGTGTGACCTCCTCACGCTCCACCAGTGGATCTGCCTCGCAGGATGCCTGAGTCAGCCTGCTATGGTAATCCTGGAGTCTGAGCCCATCGTGTTTCCCTTTTCATTCTATTTTCACATTTTTTGAAAGCTTCTCCCTCTTTATTTGAACTCCACTGGCCAGGCACCCGTTAATTGACTTGCAAGTGTTACAGCCATGTAATTGGAAGGAGAACACTCAGCCAAGTCTTTCAAGATGGGCAGTTAGGCACTTAAATCATTTAATAATTACCTAAAGGCCTTTCTTGTCAACTCAGAAGCAATTTTCTGTACTAAAAACTACAGCCACCAATGATGTAGTTGACTAGCTATAAGCACCATGACCTTTTGCCTTAGAGTTCATTCTAGCCAGTATATTCTTAATACTTCTAAGCATGATGCTCATTCAGACAATCAATTTTATGATCTCTGTGCTCAGCATACCATAACATAAAAGGCCCTTTTCTTTGTTCCTTTCTTTCACAGCCAATATTTTCAGTATGTCAGTGCAGTGAGATGTTACTCAAAAGACACAAGCAAGTGATGACATTATTGACGCTCAGCTGCAGATGGGCCCTGCAGGGATTTATTGCACTGAGAGGATGAGCGGAGCCACCTATTGGTCTCTACAAAAATCTCCGAGAGGCCACTGCAGAAAATAACCAGTGGCCCCATTTAGCCTGCTTTATAAGGCTTCTTGGTTTACAGTCTGAATCACATCTTGCACAGGATGCCTGTGGCACGACTGTTAATGCAGATGAGTAAGGCTCTTCCCAGCTCTCTACTATTTCAGCCACTGTCTCTTTTTCTCCTTTTCATGTGTGGTGGTCGATATATCTCATTTACAGAAGTTTCTTTTCAGATTGGTTTACACTGATAATTATTTTCTTTACATTATCTACACCACTTATTCAGCGTCAAATGCAGAATGTAAGTAGTATGACAAAATGAAATTTACTGCCATCACCTTCTTCAGACAAGGGAGTCTCAAGAGAAACACCTCATTTTAGGGCACCATTTTACTTCTTTATTTCCCTTTTCCAAGAAAACCTCTTGGAAGCAGGTTTGTGTGGTGCTAAATTGCTGAACCTTGTTGTTATGCTTATTTAATTTAAGATTGAAACTAAACTATGAGGTTCTCTAACATATTGCAACTCTCAAGCTTTGCTGGTGCAGCTTACAGCGGCTGGCAAACAGTGCCACATGGCATGATTGATCTCTTCAATCACTCCCTGCCTTCAGAAACTGATACCTCTCCCTTGATAGCAAAGGCCCTTCATTTGTCAGTGTTTTCCAGCCATGGAAAACAAAGCCCTTTTCTCTTTCTTGTGCATTCAGAGAGATAGCTGGTCTGAGGAAAAGTTATTTACAGGCAAGTCTTTGCTTATGTTACCAATTTTAATTTCTGATGTAGGAATCAGTCCAGTTTCCTAGAATCCAAACCTGCATTTTTAAAAAGTAGAAATGTGAAGGGGGAGGTCTGCAGCTGGTGAGAAAGAGCAGAGAGACTCCAGGGTGGTGAGGTATTTTAGTATTTGAGCACTGAGAGATCTGGAGAAGTGTTTTGTGTAGTTCTGAAACTGAAAGGTTGACACTTACCTGCCTAGAGGTTTTCAGGAATGTTAGCCATCTTCAGTGCTAAACACCCTCAAATATTCAGACTGTCAGTCCTTTGCAGTGTAGATGCTCATAGCTTCTCCAAGGGTTGAAGGCACTTGTCTCTCTTCAGAACGGAGTTGCTACCAGGAAAGGCAAGAGTTGATTTTGTGTGCATGTAATTCAAGAAAACACATAAATCATAGAAAAGGTTTTGTGCCAAAACACATTCACTTAGAAAATTCAGTAACTATCAGATAATAATGTGATAGACTATATTTTGGGTTAAACTGTCTCATCACTTAACATCCTCCTATCATGGAGGACTGCCAATAACTGGGTAATGTGGACTGTTAAAAGCCAGGAAATTGAATCTTAATCAATGGGGCAAATTCTGTACTGAATGACAATCTAATGCAATTCCACTGATTTCAGTTTAACAAATATCAAGTTTGGCCCTCACTTTTTAATTTAAAAAATGACCAAGTTATCTTGAAGTATAATACCAATTTTTAGAGGAAATATTTATTTTCACAGTGTATGCTACTTCTGAAACATTTGCTTCCATCATAATGTCAGACTAAATGCTGTTTTAACACAAAGTTGGAGGAAGGCTATAGCTGGTCCTCCTCCTCTGTGTACCAATAATAGATATATATCAGTATCTATAACATGCAGGATAGAAGAGATGGTAGAAATAATTCCTATGTAGTCATTTTCACTTCTAACATCTCTAACACAAATATACCAGTAACCTTGTTGTCCCTATGCCTTCTCCATAAAGGCAGAGAAGCCAGACTGCAGTGAGCGCCTGCAGCTACAAAAGAGACTGGGCTGTAGAAATTTCCAGTGGTTTGTATCAAATGTGTACCCTGAGCTCTCTCAGCCTGAAGACACACCAGGATTCTCTGGCAGGGTAAGAGAAAATACGCTATAAAGAAGGATCAGTGGGTTTGCATTGTTCAAAGACCACAATATTGCTTCTAGGTACAAAGTACTCAGCATAAAGTAAGAGGCTGTTCCTGCTTTGAAACACTTGTCCAAACAGACAATGCAAGAAGGATAGGAGGAGAAAGAAGAGAATAGTGGAGACAAACAGCTGGTCACATAAACACTGAAAGCCAGCCAGGAGCTGAACCCAGATTGTCCACAGCTCAGAGGATCCTAACCTTAGTTTCCTTAGGTCCCATTAGCAAAGGAAAAGAATTATGTTGCCTCATGCAATGGTCTTTTATATTAATCAGTTTGCAAGATCAATATGCAAGATCTAGTTTGAGAGAAAAGAAAAAAAAAAAGCCTGAATTATGAGCAAAACCATATATCATAAAGGGATACAATCACCAAAAAAGTTAGCTGAAAGATATTTTGTTTGTATCTGATTGTGTCTTATTTCAGTATAAACCTTTACTTACAGCTTTACAATACTGGTGTTGGCTTCTGTGCAGATTACAGACCTGGAAGAGCCATTGAAGAAGGCTCTATCGAACTCTTCCCTTGCAGTGACAGTCTAACCCAGGTACTGTATATTTTAACTATAAAGGCACTGCATCAGATTTAGGGAACCATCCAGAAAACAGTAACTCCAACATAAAAATGACTGGGTTGGCATTAGTGGAAATACTGATGTGTTCAAAATTAGACATGTGCTAAGGCAATGATGCCTATTTTTTCTGCAGCTGAGTGTCATTTGAAACACGGCAATGTTCCATGTGTCACTGAGGTCAAATATCCATGCTTCGCTCCAGCAGACATCATTAAGTGCCTACTTGCTAGGATGTTTAGTGGTGTCTGGAGAACAGAAAGTCTGGTAGTAAAACATAACAATACCAGAATAATGGATATGGGTTTCTTCATTAGTACCTAGTTTTGTGCCTAAACTGCAGTCAAAAGACAGGAGAGCAATTCATGTAGGCTCCCAGGTTGGCATTAGACTATCACCAAGAGAAACCAAACCAATACAGACTCACTGCAGATATTTACTCCAAGTCCCAAGCAAGTTCTGCTGCTTACATAGAGCTCAGGGTGAGCTACAGGCACATTTCTAACTGAAGTGTGTGCAGACACTGGCAGAAACATCCACCTGTTCAAATATTTATTAAACTGGAAAATTTTATTATATGATGGGTTTACTTTATCCATAATTACATTCCACAAAGCCTTACCTTAGGTAAATAATTACACCAGAATTAGCTAGCTGAGGGGACTGCTTTGCAAGGTCACAGCTGCTGGGTCTCCATCACTCATGTTTGGGTTGTATCTTAGCAAACATGTACAGGAAATTATTTTTGGAATTAGCACTTAAAACTGAATTGGGTTGTCCTTCCATCGTTGTTCAAACCAATCCTCCCTTTTCCAGCACTTTGAATATAACAGCATGAAGGAAATCCGGCTTGGTTCTGCTCCACTGTTTTGCTTAGATGTCAGACACGGGAAGGTTATTCCTCAAAACTGTACAAAGGAGACAGACAACAGTCACCAGCACTGGGATGTCCAGGAGGTCAGTAGTGACTGCTGTGAGCAGAAGGCAGCTGATGGTGACTGATGGTGATTGGCAGGATTGTTGCGTGGGGAAAGGATGAGGTATTTGAAGGGGAAGTTTCACTTGTGTATCATTTATAGCCAGGAAATTTAGGATGCCTCTTGCCCCTCTACACTGCCTATGTGAAATAAATTTGGTTTAAAAATACAAATTATAGGAATCCTACCCAAATTCATATGCCCTTGTTTTAACTGTTTGTCTTACTGGCTTTATAGGAATAGAATCAGAATCAGTGGTTGTGAAAATAAGAGCAGGGCAAATTTTGCCCACTTCTTTTTGACAGGCAGGCTCTGTGAATCCTGAAGAGAGCCAAATGAGAGCCATTTGGGAGTAGGGGAACATTAACCCTCCCGCATTGTAAGAGACAAGCAAACTTCCAATTTAGAGGAATTTGGTATTATTCAGTGGACTTCACTCGGCAGTGCAGGAACTCCTCTACAAGACTGAAAAAAGTCATGCTTTAGGACAGCCTTGGAAAATAGCAGTGACTGTAGCTGTAGGGATGCTGCAGTCCTCTGGTACAGTTCCTGCTGTGATTTGTTTTGATTCCTAAGGAAGGGAAGCATGGGTCCTTCTGAAAGTCTGTAGGTCTGTAGTTGATGTTGATGACAACCTGTACCCACGGGAAACAAATAGTGGTGGAAAGAGATGTACTAGGATCTGCACCTACCAGTCCTATCAGCTTTGAAAGGAATTTATTCATGAATACTCACCATGCCATGGGCTTAAAGCTAAACCCAACCATTATGTTTAGAGCAACCAGTCATTACTGGTGATCTATTGTATGTAAAAATTTTCAGAAACATGGCCTAGTTTTTACTGGAAATCCTTTCTTTTTGATGTGTTCTTTTTTTTTCCCTTCTTCTCCCATCTTGTAGAATGGAATGATTGTCCACATCCTTTCTGGCAAATGCATAGAAGCAGCAAAGAGTGAAGATGAGAAGGACTTGGTTTTGTCTGCATGTAACAAGAATGCCTATCAGGTATGGCAATTTGAACGTTCCCATCTGATGCGCCAGAGATGACTGACAGGTCTCTGTGGAGGTCAAACCTCCAAAATCTAACATTACTTCTGTTTGGGATTTAAGATACATTTCCTGCATGGACAAGAACAATGTTTTGTGTTTGCTGTTGCATGCAAGAAAGTTATGAAGGTCTCTCCTTTGAAAGCCTGGTTCAAATAGCTGCCATCAGTTCCTTGCCTATTCAGCTCTAGCTAAAAATTCTATTCTGTGAAGCAAGGAATAAAGATACTGTGAGCATCAAGGGATTCTCAACTCTGCTATTGCAGAAGACAGTTGAGTTTGCCCTTTGAAGAAAACATGGAAAATTGGCTGCCAGTCAACTCATCTTCAGCATATTCTGTAACTTGTGAGGATACAGGAAAATGAATGTTTGTGAAACTTCTGAAACTGTAGGAGGAAGCCAGCCAAACCAGGATAAGACTTTAGCCTTGTTTTACAGAGCACTCAACTCACATGAAACAAAGCAGATGTTCTATGCACAAAAGTAGTAGATGTTTTCACATCTAATAGCTCAAATTTTGTGTTCCAACTCTCCTGAGCCGAATTTGGACCCTCTATGAGATTGCATAGAACATAAATTAGCACTTAATTAGGCACTAGCTGCTCTAATTCATTTGGAGTATCAACAATCCTCAGTGTTTGGCACACCCTTCCTTAAATCCTTTGTCCGCAGTCTGATTTGGATGGGAGAATGAGACTAAAATGTTAACATTTTCTTGGTTTTGTTTTCATGCAATTTAAGAACAACTCTTCAGGAAACTTTTTGTGGACTATGGCAGATGATTGAACTAGATTAGAAAGAAGGGTAAGAACTTCCCTGTTTATTATGAAATGGAAAGTATCTGTGGCATCCATTTGCTCTTATAAAGCTACAGCAACAGAAGTGCTGGCTGAAAACATCAAATGAAGGGAAAGAGCCTGTTTCAATAGTGGCTACCTAAGAAGAAAATACTGGTGCCTAGTTCCACTTCTTGCAGCATGAGTTAAGTCTCTCACACTGCAAAGGGTAAGGGCATCATTAACACACCTTAATTTGGTTTTGAGACTTTTTCAAGAGACAGATTATTTTATTTTTTTTAATGTAAAGCACATTGTTTGAAAGTTAGAGAAAGGAAGAACAGCAGAAATCCTGCTCAGAGCCTTCCAGTCACCTGCTCTTGTTAAATAGTAATAAATTGGTTTCAGGCATATAAAACTGATTATGACAGAAGACATGAACAGCATTCTGTGTTGTGTTGTCCAAAACATTTCCCAGTGGGGTCTCTGCTTTGAGTGCTACAGATTCTACACCATGTTCAGGCATTGCATCCTAATTCCCGCTTACCCTTTGATAGCATCAGGATTTAGTACCATTTGCTGCTGTGCCATTTAAAGTTTCCTGTGATATTCTTGACAATGCTTCAACTTTCAGCTGAAAGGATGGTAGCAACTTCTTCCACAACCCCAAGTGACTCCTGATCATTGCCCAAACTGAGGGTAAGAAAAATGAACTTCTAAAATGGCATAAAAGCTGAATGAAATGCTGTTTTATTGACATGTGATTCCTTTGTTTTAAATTATAAATATGCCAGATTTTTAAATTATGTATTATTTATTCTATTTTGGATTCTACACTGGGAATATCATTCCTTCATCATTTAGCTTAATGTTAAAAAATGTGTATACAAATATGATCACTGATAACAAGTGGGATTTATCACAAAGAAGAATGAAAATATTTTTTGTTTTGAGAGGAAATCTTTGGAATTAAACTGAAGAGATGTGGACATCCTGTACTGCTTTTTAACACAATGATCAAAACCTAGAAAGTAAGGTTTGCTGTAGATACATGTACAATAGAAAAGTATGTTACATTATACCTCTTCCAACAATAAAATGAAAATATATGGTTTGGTACCATTTAAAAAAATACTTGGTTTTATACTTGTTGCTTTTAGTAACAGTGTGTGTGCTAAGTTTCCAAGGGAACTGAATTCCAGAGTACAGGCCAGAAGGGTGTGTGGTCTAGTGGGTTTCCATTTAGGGACAGCCAGGTGACACAGACTGTGGGTCATACCAACGGAGCACACTTCCCCTGATATAAATATTAAAAAAACCACAACCCAAAACAAAACCAACCAAAAAAAAAAATCCAAAGGAAAAACATCTATTCCCTCTATTTCCTAGTTTCCTTCCTGTATGCCTTTTAAATGGTTGGTTGTACCAACCAATTTGTGGTCATTTACACTTTAGCCCCTGTGGTTAGATCCATCAACTGGACTCTTCTCACACAGGTTGTACAAGGGGTTCAACAAAGCATCTCTGCTAAGGGTACTGGTGTGTTTTCCTCATTTTTGCTCATCTTCCACTCAACACTAGCAGACAGCAATGCTTTGAGGATCACAGAACATGGTATTACTTTTAGCTCTGTATTTGGTCAGGGACAACATTTCATTTCTAATTCCCATTGACAAGAGAAAATGTAAGAAAGCAATGTTTCAGGCAAGCACGAAGGAACAATTTTATCTCTGAAGGCCTCCAAAGTACAACCTTGGGCAAGAGCAAAGGAATTCCAGCATAACACAAGTAAACATCTTATAGCATAACTCCAGCTTTTCCTTTGAATTTGGCAGCCCAGGCATAACTAGTGCTTTGAGCCAAACCCACCCATGAAGCTGAGCTAAAAGGCCAGACTCAAGAACAGGTCATCTTTCAGTTAACAGCACTTACTAAATAGCCTGGTTTATTCCTCTTCCAGCTAACTGGAAATGGAAGAACAGAAAAGCCTGAAGTAATCTTCAACTTACTTTTAAACCTAAATCTAGTAGATTCAATCAGTACTGGCCATAGTTTGGGGCTTGTCCTTTTAGGTGAGGTGTCATTACTAGTGTAGAGAAACAGAATAGCAGCATTTGTTCCATGTATTAACCTGAAGTTTGAACAGGGGGAAAGTTAAAGCAACTGTTAAGGACAGTAACAGCCTACATTTTCATAACAGTTGAAAGGTGACATGTGAGGGACAGCTTTCAAATTCTGCCTTTGCATCCCATTTGATCTCCAGCAATTTGATTCAAATTACAAATGTGTTGGAATAGTGAATGTGAAATGTGAAAAAGGAGTGTTTTGCAAATACTGGTAACTTGGCTTATGTTTTTAAGCTATGCAAACTGCACACTTCTGCCCTGAATAAAGTATACCAGTGCACAGTGAAATGTTGTATTTCTCTCCATTGTGATATGATTGGTTGATGCATCTTTTTCCTTATGCTGCATAATAGCTGCAAAAGAACCCTGTTGGAAAGCCTCCAGTGGCAATACCTTAATTTAGCCATCACATAATGGCCTTACAGTAACATAAAGGAGCAGCCTGCCTCCAATCACATCTTGGAGGGGGTTTGTCTTCATAGTCCTGTGCCAATATTCCTATCAGTTTCAGTGAAAAGTCTGAATAGAGACTACAGAAGTGGAATGTCTGGGAAGCACAATCCCTGGTACACCCTTGAGACAGCTCACAGCTGCTTCTTCACCAGGTGGCTTGGGAGGATGTACTAGAAAAAAAGTCTGGCTCCATGACTTGGGGTAGCAGGCGCAGTGGGGTTGATGTCTTTCTAGCTGCAAATGGTGGAGGTTATTTGCAAAACAGCTATCCCACTTGGAGATTATTATGCATTAATTAACTGCAACCACCTGAAGAACAGCAACAACTAAGTGAATTGTGTAGGTTGCTTCTACTGGTTAGCAGAGCCCTCTTAGAGGTAATGTATTCAAACAAGATGGATCAATCATTATCTAGAAGTGCTCACTTTCTCTACTGATCAGAGGGAGTCTTAATGATTAATTTAGATGGCATATGTAGCTTTTAAATGGGAGTTAGGTGGAAGGAACATCACCCAAAAGGCACCCAGGCTAAAATCCCTTCCAGGAGCCCAACCCCAGTACCCAGCTCTTCCAGTTCCCCCCAGATCTGGCTTAGGTTCAAGCACAGAGATGACAGCCAAAACCAGACTTCCTTGCTACCATCTGCCATTTCCTCAGATAAGCTTACATCCAACAGTACTCTTCCTAAGATAGCTTCTTTGTTCACAAACTGAGAGACCCCACTGTGAGGATGCTGTGTGACTGTGTAGCCTCGTCCCAACACAGTAAGAATGTGAATTTTCAGAGAAGTCTGTAATATTTTGAAGATGGTAAGGCTGTTATTGATGACAACTCTTTCTGCTGAATAGGCTAGGAAGTTACAGCAGAATTTCAACCATACAGGACAGATACAATCTCAGGATTGCTAGCAAGGTTCTTCTTTTTGCTTGAACCTAAGGTACAGGCAGACCAGGCTAAAGGCTGAATACAACATTCAGTTTCTAAGTAGCTACACAATGACCTTTGCTAAAGTCCATGCCCTTTGGCAACAGTAGGATATGTATTTACACTAACAGTAATTTTGTGTTGCAAATTGAGGAAATCGTGAAAATGATCCATTTTAAAAAATATGCATATATACTAAATATATTTTAAAATAATCTATTTTGTGTGATTAGTTAAGATTCCTACCACAAATCTCTCTTCTTTGCCATGTATTTACTAGTCTCTCAGTCTTACACACTGATAAAAAATATCTAATAATGTAATTTATATTGTCATAGGCATAAACAACCTTTAAAGGATTACATCCTTTAGTATGTTTTTCACAGCATTTTTTTCTCAACTTCTGAGCTCAATATGCTACTAGGTGAAAACTGGGGGTTTTACAGTCTCTTTTTCATCATGTAATGTGACATTTACATGAAGAATTTAATTGCAGATATGAAAGAAAATTAGCTGGTACTTTGATACATCAGGAGTTCATTTCTCAAGACTTGGAACATCAGATATTTATATCTGAGTACAAGCCATTGTGAGGCTGCTTCAAACACAGAGTAATTCTGTCAATCACCATTTATATATATAGTCTAGGGTTGAAAGAATGAAAAGGGGTCAAAAGCCATAGCTGCTTTGCCTGCTTAGAAGTCAAAAGCCAAGTGGTGAAAAAAGAGGCGGTTTGATAACCAGAGCATTTCAAGTGGGCAGCCATAAAACTCATCACACCAATTAAAAAGCCTTGCAGTTCTCATTGGCCAAGTTTTCTATCTAAAACACTGGCTTTTTGTCATCTTCTCTAATTGGTGTATGTGTCATACCCATCAAAAACATCACCTGAGCTGCCAAGAGCTGCTGTTACTTACAAATCAGTCAACAAATCATATAGCCTGGAAGACCCCTCAGTGTGACTGAGGCACAAATGCTTCCTGAGTTCATGTGGTTCAGCTTATGGATCACCATCAGCTCGGCAGTGGTGGCAAGAGTTGCCTCTTCAGGGTAGTGTGCTGTGGATGCCTTTATTGCAGAGGCAAAGGAAATATCAATTTCCTAGTGCAACACACCGTGCTCAGGCTGTGGTGCCTGTGCAGATATGTGCACGTACAGCCTCAGGAACAGAGCCTGGTGCTGGCGCTAAGGAAATAACTATTAGTTTCACATAAACAATGAGCAGTTTCAGCTCCAGCTCCTGCTGTTGGAACAACCTCCTGCGTGCAGCCCGGGACAGCACCCCTAAGGTTTCCTAGTGCCAAGAGCAACTCTTAAATCAGTGATGCGAGGGATGGCTGGAACAAAATAGGTCTTGACACTGTGAAGTAACTTGATAAGCAGAATAAGTACAAAGAAGCCACAATTTGCTAATTACAAGAAAATCCCCATCTTTTCAGAAAAATGCAGTGTTCTCTAAGTTTTCATTCAACGTTAGGCACTGTAACATGATGCTCAAGCTTGGCAGAAAGCGGTAAATCCATTCTGCAGAATTTCCAGGGTTTCTGAGTTCAGTCTGGTTTCAGTGTGGAACAAGGCCAAGTATTTCCTCTATTTTCTGAAACAGAGCTGGGATGCTCATTAGTCATGATGAGAGAGGTCCCCAGGCCAGGCTGCCCATGGCAAGGTGATGGGCTCTGCTTTCTTGTCATCCCATCATAAGAAGGAATGTTTTCCCCTGGGATACCTGATGCATTGCTTTCAAACAAGCTGGCAGATTTTGATAAGAAATTGTTTTGCTGGAATTTTCTTTGCCAGTGGATTCTATTATTCTTTAGTGAACGCATTTAGAACAATTACATGCTATCAAAGACTGCAGACTCAGCGGAATGAGGAAAATCAATATTCAAATTTTAACAGAGGTAAAAAATAAAGACAAGTGGCAAATGGGAAAAGCTGGATTTAATTTCAGTTCCCACATATGTCCACCCATTTCTGTTTACAGCACTGAAGCACCGTACAGCAAGGCAACAGAGCTACAACAATAGCAGCAGCCCCAAGTTTACACTGCAAGTAGTGGCTCCTAATGGCATGCCTGGCAGGGAAAGCTTTTCTCTAAACTTTCATGCATTCAGGCCATTTGCTTTGCTCTCCTTGGCACCTGGGGTGATTTTTCATCTCTTCCGACCTACAAAAGCAAGCTCTGGAGTGGAAAGGACAAAGCAGGAGACTGAGGATTTAAGGAATCAGCAGGAAGTTCTCAAAGCTGCTGCAGCAGCTGCCCTGCTGTTTAGTATCATGGCATTTGATAAATTCTTGATTGACCCTCGCATTTCACTTGTCAGGTAGATCCAAGCAACATCAAAGCCATCATCCATAGCTCAACCCTCCCTGCTCTAACCTGGGTGGCATGACAAATTATCTGAGTATCACCCAAGTGTAAGCAAAGCCTACCTCCCACTCTTCTAGGGCATGGCAGGAACACATGAAAATCACTCTGGATCAGAAACAAAAGCTAATCTTTTGGGTGCAACAGGCAGATGCTGTTCCTCCAGTATGGCTTGCACTAACCTATGCTGTCAGCTAACTAATGAGGGGTTTCAGTGATGTGAGACTCAGGTCCACCTTGCAAGAACTCTCCAGTGCCAAATACATAGGTACGTTGTGCCTCTTTTCCTTATTGCTTTCTGTGCCTCCTTTTCTTATTATCTTTAGGACCTCTAGTGGCAGAAGAAGAAAGGTGTTTCTACAAAAGATCATGAAAAGATCTTAACATGAAAGCAAGACATGAAATACCATTATGGCCATGAACTCCAGCCAGTAAGGAGTGAATGTATAAGTGCCATTTCTTTAATTAACATCTTAGATATTATCCAGGAAGAGTTATCTACTTCACTCTTGTACAGAATACTGCAAAAGAATAAACTGAAATGGGCCTCTCCATTTGTGGAATGCAGAATCCTTTTGTGCTAACCAAGGAAAATTATGGTGCACTGACTTAAAAAAGCGCTACCCTTTCTCCCCTCTTGCACCCCCAAAACCACCCTACTATTATTCTGAGCACAAGTTGTCAAAATCCAGGGCTGCTACTGCATAACTCAATGAAAGACTTAAGTCTGCCAGGAAAATATCCAAGACATAAAATACACTTACAGCTACTGTTTTATGCCTGTCAGTAATCTTTTTAGCAAACAGCTATCCTCAATTACTGATCTTCCATTATGGGGTTTCAAGGTGACTCTGTAGATGAAAATTTAACCCCTAATTTTCTGTTTCTCAATAGGAATGCTCTTGGCATGATGAACATTGGAAATGTACTGCAGACCATGAAACTCTGCCCCTCCAGATAACCCTCATTCTGATCCTTTACAATAAAAAATGGTTGTTTTTTACCTGCAGCCCTTAGGCAGATCATTCCAGCAGTGCCAGTGCCATTAACCTCCACACACCCTGTGTGGATCTATTTCTGCCAGGCCACAGATTTCCACTTCTAAACCAAGGAGAGTATTAAGCTGCAAAAAGGGCAAGAGCAGTTTATACATGCTCCTTTACAGGTCTCATCAGAGCAATTATATTATTAAGAATGTTTAAAGCACACCTGCAAAATAAATAGTAAAATTAATGTGCACATCCCCCTAGATGTGGACAATGGCTTGTTCAGCCAGCAAGAACACAGGAGAGATAGATCCTTTTTCCTTCTTTTTGGCAATAGAATGACAATCCTAATGGAAAACACAGGAGAGCAACTAACAGCATAAGCAGCAGGAAAGAGGTTATTTCTCAGACTGTGAGAATGTACAGGTGGTCATTTGATCTACTGAGACCAATACTTTTCTTCTGGCTGGGCATGTCACAAATACCCACAAATCTATCCTTGAGGTCTTCTCCCTGCCCTATTTGAGAGGCATATCTCAATGAGCTTTCTGCTGGACTAGCTATCATGAAAAAAAATGGTGGAATTTCCACCAGCAAACCATCTATATTGTGAACTATGGACAGTCTTGGCATTGTCATTTCATGGCAGTCACAAGCAATCAATTACAATATGCTAAATCTCAGGGAAAATACTGGAAAGCATCTGCATGGTAAAGACCTGGAGAGTGCAAGAATGAGCAAAAGTAAACAGTATTTCACATTGATAAACCCCATCTGACAGGTTTAAAATACAACAGTCAACTCAATGAGAAAGGAGAATATTCAAAGTGAGTGGCTTCAGATTTTCTAGAAATGCTATTTTTTAACAGTCATCGTGCCTCCGGCATGGATGTAGCTCTTCAAATCTCACTGAGGCATTTTGCTTCCCAGTTAGCATTGGACAACTGGCTAGGAGCATCAAGAATGTGTATAACACAGTAGGGATGTGTTCAGGTCCAACAGCCTGACCTCATGAAGTAAGTTACGGTGATAGAGGTTGAGTTTTATCAAGTCTCTGGAGGGTGTTTTAATAAGACATTGTATTACTGCTGAACAAAATCAGTGAACAGAAAGAATCCAGGCTCATTACTCCCTGAGTAAAGTCCCCTGAAAAGTTAAGTTTTGGATGAACAAAACATACTCACAGATTGGTGTCAAGCACCAGCCTGCATGGAGGGATTGCGCAGGGTGACAAATACTGTGATATCTTATATTGACTTCTTCAGAATGAAATTAATAATCTCATAAATACTGCCATGCTTCAACTGACGCTTTTGTACCGAATTGATTTCTTGTTGTTTAAAATGGCTTTCCCTTTCTCCTATCTGTTTTTCAGTTCAGTGAGAGAATAACCAAGAGCAGTTACAGAATGTGCCCTTGGCACTTCAAATACAGCTCTGGTGAGGACAGCATTATGCTCTTAAGAAATCAGGGTTTTGTCTCTGATTCTTCCTCACCCTGAGCCTCTGATGTGAATGACACCAAAATGCACTCGCCCAGTCTGATCTTTTGGCTGACACAGTGAAGCAGCAATCAGAGTCTGAAATATTTATGAGAGAGAGTGATGAAGGGCAGGAACACCAGAAATCTATTATTTACTGAACATGGTCTTTATTCTCTGTTCATAGGTAATTCATTCAAATTCTACCCTTCTGCTGGGTGAATCTTAAGTAACAACCCCAGAGCAGCCTGAGTTACTCCAGATTTACACAGCCGTGCTGGATGGCAGGATCGAGCTTGGAGCATTTTATATTAGCCACGTCTCCCCAGGTACTCTGTGCCTAGGGCTCAGAGCATCCCCAGCCAATTTAATCTTCTTCACAGGCTGCCCTTGCAAGGCAACCTGTAAATGTGTTTACAGATCTAGCACAATAATTTCTCACTGCTCGGGTTGATTAACCTGTCAGAAATGCATCTCTCTCTTCAGACCTCTATTTTTGCAGGTGCTCCTGGTATAAAGGCCTCAACGGTACAAAACTGAACTAGACAAAATGTGCAGACGCTTTATTTGGCATGGAAAGAAACCAAGGACATGGCCCTGTTAGGGTTGCTAAAATAAAAAGAGTATGGGGAACTTGGCCTTCCTCAGTGGAAACTCAACATTTGGGTGGCCCCGCTGCAGCCTGTGTGGGGCTGGCAGTCACTGTCTCTGAATGAAGAGGCTGCCTTAACCTGGATCGCTATCAAATCCTCCCCCCGTGAGACCGTGCATTTGGCAGAGGTACTGACAGAAATTCTCTGGCTGAGAAAGTGCAATCAGATCCTGTTAGGCAAAATACCTTGAAAAGGGGGTCTGTTAGTTTCAAACACTGAGAAAGCCTGACTGCGGTTGTTTGGCATTTTCTCCAGTTGCTGATTTATCTGAATTCTTCAGTTATAAAAATCCCAGACTCAAAAAAACTATAAAGGGGAAAAAAAAAAAAAAAAAACCAAACCAAAAAGGATTTGCAAGGATCAGAGCATTTTGTAGGGACTACGTTAACGTCTTCAGAGTGCATCTTCCAGGCATTGTCCCATGCAGCCCTAACCACTAGGTTATTTGCCAGGCTTACTGAGCAAGAAACAAGTTCTCAGATTAGTGCCTGACCAAAAAAGCTGGGGTGGGGAGAAAGCCCTTTTTCTCAGAAGCAGGAGGAAGTGGGCCCTGAACCAGCACACTCCCAAGCTGCCCCACCACCGTGTGTCCTCAGTGTACATACAGAGCAAACCCTATAGGAAGGGCTTAGGCATCAGCCCTCTGCTGCTCACCTTGCTTCCACAGCAAAACCACATCCCTACCTTACTATGCAGCTTGCAGTGGAGGAGTAGTGGCCACAGAAACATATTTTGATGCCCAAGGCAGGATGTCAGCTTGGCGTACCGTCACCTGCTCTCCCCCTGGCCTCTTGCCAAGGAATATTAAAAACACAGTCTTGTTTCAGGTTCAAAGGACTGCCTAAACTTCATGAACCATCCCCGGCAGGGATCATCTTTTGCTGCTTGCCATTTCCTTTTCACAGTCCTATGAAGGGTTGCATTTGCCCATCAGTGTCCCACTGTGCATCACCCCAGAGTCTGGGAATTCTGCTGTTTGTCTCAACAAGAAATGGATTAAGTTCCTGCCTCCACAGCTTTTACTTGCCCAAGGAAAGCTTGCAGGCTATGACCCCGGGCTGTCTGCAAAGCCTGTCAAAACCCATTTGTGTATGGAGAGCGCAGCAGCAAATATCACAGTTAAGGCTAAAAGGCAATTCTATGCCAAGCTCATTCTAGGTCACTGACTTCCTAAGGGTATTCTTCCAAGAAATAGCTTTATCTTAAGTAGTTCTGCATGAGAAGAGAGATTGTGAGTTACAATTAACCCCTTCTTCGAAAGGAGATGCAAGAGTTCTTCACTCTAGCACATTCACCACCCATGACTTATTCAGGGTAAGAATTTGCTCCCCTACCCTTACCCAGACCAATATTAGAAAATCTACTCATTAGCTGCAGGGCAGCGCTGGGGATGGAATGAGACCAAGGAGACCCTTGGTCTACCCTGGGACAGTCAGTTCTGCTCTGATGGACTTACCTGTTGTGCTGCCACAGCTCATCTCAGCCTCTAGGAGAGCAGCTTTCTTTACTAACTCTGAAATGGCACTCTTGACGGTTGGTTTGTCTGTAACTTTGCCTCCTGACTGCTTCCATATCTAAATTCAAAATCTGGCTCTCCTTATCAAGCTAAGGGATGTACACCAGAATCCACCAACACAGTAATACCTCTGCTATGCGCTGCACTGGGGAACACAGAAACCTTACATAACAGTAGTCAAATAAATGTATTTTACCACAATGAGAGAAAAGGCAGGATAATGTAGGGGTCATATTTTACCTACTACTTTCTATATTTCTATAATCTTAAAATCTGTTACAAACCAGTCCTCTGTCATGATGTGATACAAAATGATACATTTGTGCTACAGTATACAAGCTCTGTTAGAGGTCATCAGTCTTGCTATTGTCTGAAAGACAGAATAAACACCACTCAATATTTACATTTGCTTTGCATAGGTACATGATTTCCAGAGAAAGCAGCAACAATGGGCCTATGATCAGACACAGGCAGAAACAGGAACTGTTGAGCAGTACCCATCTCAATGTATTAAATACTAAATAAAACCCAAAAAAACCTCTCTTGAAAAATCTGAGTTTTCCTAGGGGATGCAAAATCCTTATTCTTCCTAAGATTATACCAGAAACTTGTATTTTGTAAATACCATAGGATTACACACAAAAGATCATGCTCAAAAACATTTCAGCTATTTAGTGTTCAGGTGAACTGGAATAACTTTTACTTGAAATATGTGTCAAAAAAGTTGTTTTCCAACTACAACTAAGACCAAAGTAAAAACATCTACTATGGAGCAGAAACAGCACAAACAGGGCACTGAAGGAGTGACTTACAGCTAAGTGTATTGTCAGCTCCTGTTGGTTTCACCCTGAGTCTTATGATAGTTGGATCTTTTCCTAGAGCAACAGCTTCAGCATTCAAACAACACAACAAGGATCTTGGCTTTGACTTAAAAGTAAAAGACGACCGCCACATAACAGAAAAGTAAATCTTGGTAGCAAAATGAAAGCATAATCCCTAAGAACATTTAAAATACTTTTTTACTTTTTTAATACTACTATTTTAAGACAGACTTGGGACATTCAGGGGCCCAACTCATCCATTTTGAAAGCTTCATTTCAGCAACATCAACAAGCTGACTGAAAATATGTTGGGGAAGTGACTCTGGGAAAAAAAATCTGCATTAACCACAACAATTGAAAATATGGAAGAGAGCATACAGGGAAGCTGCTTAGGTAATTACATATATATGGGGCAAATACTCATTAAGTTATTACTACTCTGTGAATACAAATTAAATCACTTTTCCACTAGGAGAAACAGAGTGGGCTTAAGATTGTGATACTCCCGAGTTAGTCTAGATGCTTCCTTTGGAAATATTTCACAGCACGACCTGTTACCTGGGTGCCTCAAAAGTTTCCTTCTCAATTACACAGCTGCCCACAGCAATATCACACATACTTCAAATTATTCCCTTAGATCACCATATACCAGCACAGCTCTTCCCCTCCCCAGAGAAAACCAAAGATGGAGGCAGACATTTTAAGTGAAGAGAAGGGGCCTGGAGAGCTACTTCTGCCTCAGAGCATGTTGGTGGACACTGTAATAAAGCTTTTGCCTCAAGAAAATAAAACAAAACTCAGAGGAAGAGCACTACAGAACTCTGAGAGCCCCATTTTCTGGTTCACCTGGTTAAAGGCCCAGATTTGCATGTTGCAGCACATAACCTAATGTGGAAAATACCAATCTGTTGTTCAGTTGGGTTGTTTTCGAAAGACACAGTAGCTATGGTGACTGCCTGCTTGGCTGGACAATGGCACTGCTGGCTGGGGCAGCTCTGCTGCTGACCTTGGAGCACCCTGAGCCTTCAGAACAAGGTTCTCCTGGGTCACTGTGCACAGCCACAGGGTAAGCGGCAAAGCAGTGATATCCCACATGACAGGAAGCCTGTTGGACTGCCAAAAATTCTGGAGAGGCAATCTAGTATGCAAACAGAGTGAAATGGTGAAGGCAAGGGGTAGGAAATAGTGATGACAGGTCACTTAAGCTTCTACCCTTTCAGCTAGTCCCTTTTGACACACTTCCTCCCCGGCTGCAGGTGACATTGACAGCTGTTTTCCAGCTCAGCACAGCGGCTGTCAGTCGTTGCCTGTCACTCATAACGTTTGACAAGTTTCAGAGCTGAGGAGCCCACCACCTTCAGCATTACTCCTCCATGCCACAGTTACTACGGAGAGACATTAAGAAATCAGCATTTTAAGTTACCATGAAGAAGAATCAAAGCTATGATCTAACTAACTCTAAAGAGAAAGTAATTCACAAGGAACTATAGTAGGAGAAAACCACAGCAAACATTTGTTACTATGTTAAATATCTTAAATCCTCTCTGTAAAAGCATTTTAAGAAGTTTTCAGTGTAATAAATACCTGCCCCTACATTTAGCCTGAACATTGAACATTAAACTGGAATAAAGGAGAGAAATGGGGTACATGAAAGCTGGTCTGCTTAGTGACAATACATAGTTGTCAGTTCACTTTCTTCATTGAAATTCTGAGTTTATTTGAAATTAATCAGTATCTGCTTCTTGGTAAACGGACTCATAATCTATGTAATGATCTATATTACATGGATTATAGATTTATTACATGTTCTGTAAAGGACTTTTTTTTTTGATTGATGCTGAGGATCAAAATTAAATGTCACGATGGAGGGAAGAACTGTTGAGGTATTTATATCAGGGTCCTTCAGGACATCACGATTTCTCCAGCGTACAGACAAACGGAACAAGTGCCACATCTGAAGTTGGTGGCCTTATGACCTCAGCTCTTGGGGGTCCAAAGTCTCTGTCATGACTTATAGAGTAACTATTCAAGACTAATCATGTATGCCACTGACATACAGGCACAATGAGCCAAAAGTACATGACCTTCCCAGGAAGTTTCTTTGAAATGCAAAGGACCTGACTGCTTAAAGAAGCAGAGCCTTTCTAGTTTAATGAAGAGCAAATTTCATTTCTTTCCATGAAATCATTGCCACAGTATATTACTTGTTTTCAAACTTATCCAGGAGTTAACAGCATTGGCAATTTTAGAGCTTAAGTATCTGAAATTGGTAAGTTGTTCCACCCTCTCTAAACTCTAGTAAATACAACTTACTCCATTAACGTTCCTGTGGTAATTGTTTTCATCACACTGGACTTCTCCATGCAGAGTCAAGGACCTAATCAAATACATAATCAATCAACCTGCTGTCAGATACAAACAGCAAGCAAAAGACTTCTTTGTGTCCTACACAACTGCCTTTTTAGAAAACAAGTGAACCATTGGTCTATAAGAACATGCAATACATCAGTAACGCACATGGGGCCTGAATGCTCCCTGTGGTGCTGTGAAGAAACCTTGTGATTGAATTCCAGAAGAGGAACATTTCAACGAGTCCCTCAGATTGCCCTGACTGCTGTTTTGGAATTACACAGTATGGAATTTTTTGAAAAGCTGACTGCAATCACTGGAGTCAAAAGCTTCTCACAAGTTAACAAAAGACAAAAGCAAGCAGCTCTTTGGCTTTAGCACCACTGAGCTCTCATGAACCCTGCTGCTACAGAATTCCACTCCTTTCTGCAGAGCAAAGGGAAGGCAACAGAACAGCTTAACAGTTTTTAAACATCTCTCTCAGATTCCCAAAGAGCAACAGGAGATATACCTGACATCCATCCTTGTTTTGCCTCTTTTCTTGAGGGGGACAGCAACTACTTGAGACTCTCAAGATGCTGCAACGAGACTGAGTTGGGAGCAATTTATGTGAGCAGATGTAACTATATCCTTTCCTAACAGCATCAGCCACAATACTTTACTGCTGTTACACTGTAAAAACCAAACACAATGCATACTTATTAGAGCATTGATATATACTATGTAACTAAATAATTTTAATGTACATATAAACTGCATTATACAACTTGGATCCTACTCCTACTTGGTAAGAGTATGTTTACCATGAAACCTTCAGCACTGACAGTCCCAACTGATGATATGAAGCATTACCTGTATTTTAGATGAGTGAGGAACACTACAGAAAATCACTTCAAAGCTTTCATTAGCACATGCCAAATAAAATTCAATTGGTAAACATTTTTTACAAGCAGGTGGGAATCCAACCTTATGGAGTATAAATAAATCTCTATGCAAGTTTCACGAGTCTTTATGACAGTGCCTTAATCTTCATTATAAACATTAAATCCAGTCAAATTACTTCTGTAAGATCCGTGCACCTTTGGAGATACTATACCTTGCAATTTATTTTGATGTAGTTACGTCAGACATTCCCTGATGTCCCATTTGAAACTTACTCGGTTTTATGTAGAATACTTGTGCAAAAATCCTTAGTATAGTCATTCAATGGAAATTTGAATAGGGATTAAATAGGGTTCCTGTAAATTTTCTTTATAGCACCTCTTAATAGACTGAAACACTTTATTAACTAACCTGAAGAAATCCCAGTATCACAGACTCATAGAATCTATGAATCATTACCACAGCAGCAACTCAACACCTCTGGAACACTGTGGCTGGGGCACAAACAGAATAAGCAATGGCCCATTATAACCACTGGTGTAGTCTTAAATATCTTTATTTAAATAGACAAAATAAATATTTGATAAAAGATAACCAATCAAAGTACCACAGCTGTTTGGGGCTTTTTGAAGCACAGATACCAAAGTGACGTGAGTGCCACCTCCTGGTTTAAGCATGAAAACACTTCGGGTTGTGCACTTCTACCTGAAGGGTGTAGTTTTATTTTTAACTTTGTTTTCTTCCCTCCCCTTTAAAAAGAAATACAAAATGTGCCTGTTCATCTTCAACATTCACAGAACGCTGGGAGAACAAAATATTTAAACACGAGAAATTAGTAAGATTTGCTTAACCTTACTGCCAGAGCAAAAAATAACTGTATGAATGCTGCACAAGTATTTTTCCCCAAATTTAACTTCACAGATGTCAAATCCTACTAAAACACATGAATGACCACTTTAAAAAAATACTTATGTGCAGTGGCTTGAAGTAGTGTTGGTGTTAATGTACTTTTGAGTATATACTTCCAACTCCTTTTTACCCTAAAAAATTCCTTTTTATCACTTAAGTGAAATGCATGCATCTCCTACCCAGGAAGTGACAGAGCCTTACCAAGGAAGGATGAGGAATTCAGTAAATGCACTACTACAAATGGCACAAAGAACTGCAGCCCAGTTTATATTTGCTGCAAGTCAAATCACAAAGTTGTTGAGAAAACATGGGTAAATTTCTGTCCACTCTGAGTTCAAGTATCAGCCCACATCCTGGGTGATGCCACACTATGTCAAAGTGACAATTCTGCATGGCATCACATCCTCTAGACTTCTAAATCATGTTTCCCAGTATTTCAGCTCTCTGTGCCATGTCACACTGCTACATGCCCACACAAAGCCTTCTTTTCTCCACAGGCTGAGAAGCCATTGCTAGACAGATGTTGTAATTTCACAACCCCACACACTTCTATGTATTGGCCTGTTGTCATAATTCAGTCATAATCCTCAAGTCTTCTGGAATACATATGGCAACTCATATATTTTTTAAATGTAAACCCCCTTTGAACAAAAGCCATTCACGTGCTTGATGTCCAACAAATTCTTATTCAAATTATGAAGACAGGCAGTTATTGCACTTGTATCTCACAGCAGCGAGCACTTCCAGGAGGAAAACCATGTCTTTTTCTGCAGTTGCCATCCCGATACTTTCTTATGCTAAAGCGGTAACAGTTCATGATGTGTTCATCAGCACTTTATCAATTCTTTGTTTGGCAGAGGTTCTCCAATGACTTCATCACGCATGAACTGCTCCTAAAGACAGCAAGTAGAGTTTTAGCTGGTTTTCGTTATTTCTGGAGCTTCTCTCCCCTCAGAAAATATCAGCCACTGATTTTGTTTTCTAGCCTGGGTATAACTGCTATGAATCCGTCTCCCAAAACATGAGAGCCACAACATGCCCACCAGGTATGAAAAGCAACCTGACAGGTTCACAAATGCAAGGCTACATGACAGGGTCATAAATAAGTCTATGCTAGGGTCATAGACAGCACTTCGCGTAGCAGAGATTGCTTTGCCTGTTTTCCACCCCATGCTCACCCAAGCAAACGGTAAAAAAGCCCAAACACGGCAGAAGGAAGAAACCAGAAAAAGAGAGATAAAGAAGGGACCGTAATCACGAACAAAAGACCCACTAGCTCACACAACCCTGTCCGCTATGTACCAGGCACTTCTAAAACCTGCTCTTGCGCTTCCTCCAGAGGACTGCGAGCCGGAGCCCGGCTTAGCAGGCCCGGCGACAGGGAAGCAGGCCGCACCGCGTCCGAAAACCCTCATCCCGCACCCACCTGGTCGTAAATGACGCGCAGAATCAGGGAGCAGCTAGGGCAGGTGGCTACGTCCTCGCCGTTCTCCAGGTCCTCCTGCAAAACCCCGGGACAGCACTCACCGACCCGCCGCCTGCCCACACACCCACAGGCCCTGCGGCCGGCGGGAACGCGGCCCAGCACTGCTCGATCCCCCGCGGCCGCCATTACCCGCGTGATGAGGAAGCGGTCCCCACAGGGGCATGGGTAGCTGTAGGTCTCGGTCTCCTCATCGTACTCGAAGTCCTCGATCTCCACCTCATCGTGGAACACCGACATGGCGGCGCCGCGGCAGTCCGACGCGCCGGAAGCGGCGCGACTGACGTGAAGGGGCGGGGTGAGAGGCCGGCGTCACGTGATGCAGCGGCGGGTAGGGGTTTTTCGGCGGAGCGTGGGGTCCGTTGGGGTTGGGAGGGGGTGTTGTCTGTGGGACCCTTCTCGGGCTGTTCGGTCCCCACGGCCGGGCACTCTGTGCGGCCTCTGGAAGCGGTACAGCCACTTCCCGGCCGCTGCAGCCACCCTTTGCTACCCGTGCCCTCCCTTGCACGGCCTTGCGGGCTCCTCGCCCGGGAGGCGCGGAGCGGGGTTCTGTGGTGGCTGAGGCGGGGCGGCAGCAGTCCCTGTGAGGACAGCCGCGACCTTGTCAAAGGGAAAGGCTTCTCTCGGTAGTGACCTGCAGGAGGGACAGTTTGGCCAGAGGGGTGTCTCTTACTGGTCTATCTGCGTGCTCCTGGTGAGAGATTTCCTATCCTGCTTGCTTCCCTCTCAGCACTCACTTGGCTGTAGTTTATGTAGTAATTTTCTCTTTGGTGTGACACAGGTTATCTAAAAGTAGCTTTCTCCCTTCAGATAATACTGATGTAGGACTGACCAAAAGAAGAGATGCAGTTCTAGATCTCAAGCGATATTAACCCAGGGTCAGTGGGTCAGAGGATAAGGAGAATGAGTGAATTGCTTGATTTTAAGTGAGGGAAGAGTCATACACAAACGCAGCACCCATTTCTGTCTATGGAGGAAAGGAAGAAAGGAGGTATTTAGAGCGGCTGTTTCTGTAAGGACTTGGGTAAGAAGAGAATAAAAATTGAAGGGAGAACATCCCTCTGGACAGGAGTTTGGGAGGCTGACGCACTGTGCTTGAAGGGCAGGGAAGTGCCGAAGGTCTGGATGAGCCAAGAGGATTGCAGAGGTGATCTAGGGGTGAGGCAGTTCACATTTTGTAAAGGCATGACTCCTATTTGTGTGTGGTAAAGAAGAACTAGGATTTATTAAAAGAGATTTTGGAATGTATTACTTGCAGAGGAAAAATTACAACTGATTGTTACTGTGACTTTCAGGATTGGAGCATAATTGATGATAATGTAAATGGAACAAGTATCTTGAACTACTGTTGTAGGGTTAATTTACAGTAGAGTCTCACTCTTAAAATAGTCTGTATCAATAGGATCTTTCAGCTTTGACTTCAGAGTTGTAGCTGCTACCGTAAAATAAGGCCAACATATTTTGTTTTCAGTGTTATGTATTGATATTGAACTTTTGTTTGGGGTTTTGTGCATTTTCATGTGTAGAACTGAACACACTTGTTTCCTCAAGTGGTAGCAGGGGAAATGAAAATGAGGCCAGCCTTAAGTGACTGTCAGCCTTGGCAGCAGCATGAAACGAAATGTGTAAAATACACAATCAAGAACCTTTGTGCTGGATTTTAAAGAGAGGCAGCTTAATTTACCAGCAGATGACGCTGCATTAATAGCAACTGACTGCAGAAGGGGTTTGGGAGGATTTAAAACTAAATAAATAAGTAAACCTCATTCTTTTGCCTCCAAAGCAAAGCATCAGTCATTATGTGGTTCTTTTTTTTTAATTAAAGTCGTGGCTCTTGGTGTAAACAACTTACACAAGAATGACCGCTTTCAAATCTGGTTCATTTTTACTTTGAATTAGTTAATGTGGTAGACTGACTCAAAAGCAAGAATCCTGGAAAATGATTGCGTAGATGGATATAACCAAGGTGTGCTACCTGGTCATAAAATGATCTCATGAATTTAAGTAACTCAGTGGTGTTTGAGCACTCTGTCTTTCCAGACTGAACATGCTGAGATAGAGGAATGCAGTCTCTTCACTGGATGTGTACTTTTCCTTGCTAAAATGTTTCAACTTTTGTATCAATAGCATCTGCATATTTGTGTGTAGAAAATGCTAAAGTATTTTGTTTAAATACTCTGTGTATGCTGTGGGGAAAAATAAAACAAGTAATTTTGCTCACTGGTGGTAGAATAATTTTGAATACTTCTGCTTTGACAAGTTGCAAGCTGCTGTGGAATTAAATGCTAAAAAGCTATTAAAAATTATGGGCAGTTAAAAGCTGCAGGAAGTACTTATGCTTGAAAGTGGGCATTTTGAGCACTTACAGTAAATGTATTCCATTTCTGAGCAGTCTGATTTATGAAAGCTCTGCCTCCCATTTGTACATGATTACAAACAGACAAATTCCTGAGTGACCAGCCAATGCAGCTGGTAGTGAAAGCCCAGAGAGTATAGGCCTGATTAGTTAAACAAGCTGGATTGTTGCCATTTCAAAGGATTCAAGATGAAAAACAAAAACATTTTGAAAATAAATTACATGCTTTAAAACAATGTGGGAAAGGACATGTAACTGGAAGTAAAAGATTAAGAGTGCTTTAAAGAAGCAAGGGGACTGCATCATAGAAGTAATAGAATTTGGTAGATGGTGATAATATGATAGTGAATCATGCTAATCCACTTCAGGAAAAACAAAGGCAGATTAACAAGCAATGAGAAGTATCTCTTGGCTCACTATGAACCTGTTCCTACACTTGGTAAATGAGGGGTGTTTCTGACTTAGTTTAGATATTGTATGTGTCAGTTTCTCTGTCAGAGCTGTATTTGAGTATGCGTTTATGAAGCTTCACACCATGTGTCCATTGCAGTGCATGTAAGTCTGCCACTAGCTTAACTGGTTAGAGGTGTAAGTATTATGTAGGATATTTGGAAGAATGAGGGATTTACATGTTTCTAAATAAACCTGTAAACAAAAAGTTTTATTTAATGTTTATAAAAATTTCCAACCAGAACCTTTTTTTTACCAACAGAAAGGGAATGCATATCCAGTGTTTGATCTTCTTTCAAACATAAATATTGTTTGAGCATTTAAAATCACAGATGTGTTGGCTGGAAGGGACTTTCAAGTGTCATAGAATCATAGAATTGCAGAATGGTTTGGGTTGGAAGGGACCTTAAAGCTCATCTACTTCCAACCCTCTGCCACACACAGGGACACCTTCCACTAGACCAGGTTGCTCCAAGCCCCATCCAGCCTGGCCTTGAACACTGCCAGGGATGGGGCAGCCACAGCTTCTCTGTCCCAGTGTCTCATCTAGGCAAAGCTCTTGCTTGGAGCAGTACAGTTGATAGCACTGGATTAAGCCAATCGCATGTGTAGACTTTTGTACTACTTTAACTTCATGAGGTTTCTGTTTTCCAGTCCTGCAGCTTCTCAGTGCCCCTTTGAAATGAAGCTCTACCATTCAGCATATCAACCGTCCCTCTAATTTAGTATCATCCACAAGTTTGCTGATGGTACATCCTGTCTCATCATCCAAGTTATTGGTAAATTTATTGAACTGTATAGACCCTGAGGTACTCTTACTGTTACTAGTGAGCAACTTGAAGCCACCAAGTCTTTAATTCTGACTGCCTAGGCAGTGTTCAGCCATTCCAGCTGTCTGTCTGGCCTCAGTTACCTAATGTGTATGCCATGGGAGATGGTGTCAAAAGCCCTGTAGGTCAGTCAAGGTGTACTGTATCCATTGGTGTCCCCTTAGCTGTGTGACCACATTTCATCACAGTAGGTGCTCAGATGTAGCGAATATAATTTGGTGTTGGTAAGTCTGTGTTGCATCTCTTTGATTATTTTCTATGCTTTCACACAGCTAAAGGAACAATCTTTAAGCATGTCCCACACCAGTGGCTGAGATGGTGTTGACTGGACATAGGCAATGCTTCTTATCTCTCTTAAAAATGACCACACATTGGTCCTTTTGCAGTCCACTGCAGACTTTCTCTGATAACTGGTTTTCATAGGTAACAGACAGTTGCCTCACAAGCATGTCAGCTGTGTCTCTTGGCAACTTCTGAGTGTGACTTGTCTGGCTCTGCATTTGAATGCATCCAGCTTCTCTAAGCAGTTGCTGGCCCCACTCCTACTTATTCCTCTCCTTCCCAAACTCTGCTGGTCTGGCTGCAGGCTTTGTCTGTGAAGACTGAGGCAGAAAAGGTGTTGACTATTTCTTTTCTACACCATCTGTGACAAGGTTTTCTTCCCCTTCAATTGATGGATGCACATTTTCACTTCAGTTCTTTATGATACTTTTGTACTTTTCAGATTCCTTCTTGTTACCCTCCATTGTCTATTGCTAGTTTCAGCTCCAGGTGAGCTTTGGCCTTTCTGATTTAAAGAAAGTAAAGGGTGAAAACAAGCCATGTCAAACAGTGAGTATTTCAGTTAACAAATATTTATGTGTATTTTTCAGGAGCTGGTGATCCTGGCCCAGTCATCATGGCATGTGCTACTATTCATGTAGGTTTCACTGTTCCTCAGTTACTGAGAGGTGCCAGCAGAATTCTTCCCACTCATTCTGCATTGGTGGTGTTGAGGCACTCTGCTTTTTGTTACTGCACAGTGAACAGGTGGGTTACCTACAGATAAAAACTTCTTTTCCTTTTTTTACCCAAAGAGAATGTCATGGTAACACTGTCAAAATGAAGCTGACAAATTATTACAGACCTAGAAATACTTAATTAATTCCCAATTGTATATTTTAACTTAATTCTTACTTAGATTTATGTCATCTGTAGTCCAGATTACACTGGTAAATTGTTATGCTAATAGAAATTCGTATCAGTAGGTGACAGTAGCACAGCTGTCAGAATGACAATTATTTTTGTTGGCTTTTTGTTGCAGCACAATAAAATCAAAAAGGAAAATGGATCATCTAGAGAGGACAGCAAACAATTTTCGCCAGGAGGTTAGTGTTCTGTTCTTTACGATGCAAGTAATTTTTTTGTGTGAATGAAGAAACTGGGTAATTACATTTGGTTTCATATTGTCTTCTGCTGGAGTCTGGTTTACTTCTTTTTCTCCTCATTTTTTTGTATTTGATACTGTTATAAAAAGAAGTGTATTTTGTAGTCAATGGGTGGAATGTAATGAGTTATAAAAACTGTGGGTGATGTTTAATTTATGTTGCACATGAAATTTGATAGAATTCTGGCCAACATTTTGGATTCTGGTGAGTTACGAAAGCACACGGATACCCATGATCTCTACTTAAACTTCTCAGATTTTTATGGATCTCTGTAATTCCGGTTCAAAGTTGAAACTAAAGACCATGGAAAATATCTTTTTATAATATAGGAGGTAAGATGAAAAAGTGTCAACATTTTGAAGGGAGAGATGATAGACACTTATAAAAAGGATCTTTAGTTTGTATCTAATTTAATTCACGTACAAGGAAGATAGATTATTATTCTCCACCACAATCCAGAAGTGCTTGTTCTGGATCTTGGTTTTGTGCAGTAGGCAATCATTTTCATAACGTTCAGAGGTGAACGTAGTCTTGTGCTTCATGTAGGGATTTCCTGCCTGTAATTAGCTGAAGTAGATGTTTAGAAATCTTTTAATACTGGGAGATTATGACTTCAATTCTCAAAACTGTTTCAATAGCAAAACAATTATGCATTTTTCTTAGACTTTTCAGGATTAGTAGGGCACTCTTTTCACTGAAAAAAATCCCATCTTTAATTCCCAGGAGCTGAGAAACAGTGCCAAAATTTTCTCCATTATTTATTTAGCTTCTCTGTCTTGAATAGCCAGAGGCATGACAGGCCAGTCTTGCATGTGTCATGCAGCAGCACAATCTATTCTCACACTACACAGATGTTAATGTGCATTCATGTACATAATGTAGTCCTTCTCTCTGCTAGATTTTTCCCTAACGGTAGTTGAGAATGCATCACAGGGAATTCCCTTCTCAAAAGGAAGCTGGGTGGAGGGGATATGTAGGTAACCCCCCCAAACCTGAAAATTCAGAACTTGTTACAGGCTGCATATGGATGAGACAAATGCAGTCTTGTGCTGCCTGTTACCAGAGCTGTCAAGGTGTGAGCCAGCTTTAGGAACTATGTGTCTCAGAGCTGTGCCTGAGCTACTCACGCCTAATGTCAGCTCTTGAGTACAAATTAGCATTGTGTGTGGACATACAGCTGCTCAGGAGAATCCAGTTTATGCCAGATGAACTCAGTACATGGAGAAAATGAGTGTAGAGTCAGGTAGAGGTAGATGCACATTCTTCTTTGCTTCTGACATGGAAAAAGTGATTGCACTTTTGAGTTTTGCAACCATGTTTATTTTATTTTGGGTATTTCTGATTGCTTGGGTTGCTTAGCATTTATGCTGAGCAGAAAAAGTAGGTACCTGGAAAATGTGTGGAAAATGGATCCTTATGAGGTGCTGGAAGCCCTGAGGTTGAACAGGGAATGGGAACTGTAAGGCCTTAGGAAGAGAAGGAAGCTGTATGGGACATGTATGGGTAGCTCAGTTCTTGCTACCACAAATTTTCCGCATATCCAAGGATTGTGCTGTTTCCTTTTTTTTTTTTTGCTTGATTTATGTTTTGTTACTTCATTTGTGACCCCTTTAAAATAGTTTATTTTAAATCCTCTGCTTGGTTTTGAATTCCATGTAATCAGCAGTTGGCTTCCCTCAGTCTGTGTTGCCTTATTTGGCCATTTCAGTCCTATAGAAAGATGAAAGAACCATAGATCTGTGTTGCATTAGTGTACATGCTACACATCGTTCCTGTTGAGGAGCAGTAATGTGAAGGACCAGGGCAAGGAAAAAGTGCCTAACGCTTTCTTGAAATACAAAGTCTGGAGTCCTGTGTCCTCCTCCTTCTCTCTGCAGCCTTGGTTTGGGCCAGCTGGATATTCTTGTGGTGGTCCGAAGTCCTGGTTGAATGTCTTTGATCACCCTGGCTCAAATTTCATTTTTGTAATAACTTTATACTGATGAAGAATTAAACTTCCAGTACTCTGTTAGATCTACCAGCCACAGCACAAATTAGGGAGTGTGCTGAGGAGTACAAAAGGGAATGAAGATGATCCAAACTTAATGTCCATTTCCTGCACTTATGATTTCCTCCCTCAGAACAAGCATGTAAGTCATGGGTCTGACATGTCTCCTTAACTTAGAGTGATTGCAGTCCCCATTTAATGCTGTCTGCTAAAGTGGAAAAGAAATGTATGCTGCTTCATTTTAAATTGGCACATGTCCTGCTGTTTAATGGGACAGTGGACGTGTTCAGATGTTGCCTTATGAATAAATTAATTTCCTGCCATGTGTTTTAAATTAGAGCATGGTTGCTTAAAGTTTTGGGGTTTGGTTTTTTTCATCTGTCTGATCTTACACAAATGAGAAGTGGTGGAGTTGTGGGGGTATCATTAGTGTTTCCTGATGTGGTAAATGACACCAGCATTTATGAACAAAGCAAAATCTGTATATTGCCCTGTGTAGAAAATACTTAGGGTATTGCTTTCTTTGTGGAGGAAGAAGGTTAATAACTATAACTCAAAAAATAACCTGAAAATGAAGGTCAGGAAAGGGATGAAAATCCATGTCGTACTGATAGGCATCAAAGAGTTGAAGTGGGCTGCTCCCCATGAACAGTTGTGTTGCAAAATCTGCTTTTCATTTAGAAAAGCATTATATTTCTCTTAATTCTTATTTAAACTCTTTAGAAGTGGTGTCAGGTCTGGCTCTTGCATCCCCCCCTATCTGGTTGCCAAACAAAAATTCTTTAGTTAACTAGCAATGAATGCTTGTGTTGCAGTTTTCTTGTCTTCATACATGTGGTCAAATGGGTATGTGTGTAAATGCAGTAACACAAGAGTTGTTGGTTTGTTGATTGGTGTGTTTTGTTGGTGTTTTTTTTCCTTAATTCTCTGTGTATTAATCCATAATCTTTCAGTAATGCATTTAATTACTGAAAACTAGATACAGATCTGGAATTCTTCAGTAGCAGCTGATCTTGTACAAGTTTCCTTTGTCAGTCTTTGTATCAGAGATCTTTTTGCTTTGTTGCTGGAAAATACAAGAGTGATTGCTTGTACAGATGTCAAAAGAATGTGAGAAGTGATAACTAGCAATTGCTTCTCTTTATTGTTACATTCTCTTCAACTGAAATAGGTTTGTGTAAGTCTTTGAATAGCCCTGACAATAATGACAGCCATGGTGGACTGTAAGTAGAAAACTGTTTATCCATTCAGTGACTCTGTAAGTGAATCCATTCTTGTTTCTCTACCTCAGTGAAAAAATATTGGTGCTTTAGGTAATGATGTGCCACAGATACCCATCATTTCACATGTTCTCTCGTACACAGATTTCTGGAGTACTTTTGATGCAAATGATCTCTATGTAACACAAGGTCTTATTTTCTTTTGTTAGGTAATCTCACAAGCAAAAGTGTGTGGAATCAGCAATGAATCAGAGACAGTCAAAAGGCTTCGTTTGGCTATCACAAATAAAGATTTTACTTTCAAAGCAGGACAGTGGTAAGCTCTTCCAGTATTTGAGAGGAAAATTACTAGCAGAAGTGCACTGTAACAGAATGTTAAATGGCCTCTGATACTTGAGCTTTGGAAAAAATCCTTAACTGATATAATACAATGTCTTCTTACTGGGTGCTCTGTCAACCAGCTGATACTTGGCATAATTTTAAACCAGCCATTATCAAATATGCTAATAGTAATTTTAAAAAAGAGCAAAACCTGCTAATTCTTTAAATGTTCAGTTTGATTGTTTGGTATTTTCCTCTGTTTTATGCATATTACATTATTTCTTCAAGAGTGCTTTGAAGTACACTGCACTTCATTCTGCAGGCTGTCTTACTGTCTTTATTTACTAGTTAGTTATATGGTGGAGCTGAGACTGCTGATTTGCAAGTTACTTAGTTTGGGTTTATAATTAAATCAGAATTGCCTATTAACTTTTATTTCTTGCCCTGGAAGTTACCACCCTGAAAATTAAGCCTGTTAGATCAGATTAATAGATAAACATAGATGGGCAAACCTGAAAATAAAACCCCCTGGAGTTATTAAGCCTTTGAAATAATGAGCTGTTTGTTTAAGCAATCTTGATGGTTTTTTTCCTAGAGAAACAGTAGATTTCCATGTTTGCCTTCATTCCTTGTTAAAGTACTCCCACTCCATCACTTTTTTTTTTGTTTTCCCTCTTAGAAATTAATTTAAAACCAGGAGTAGTTGCTTCTGGCATTGGGCATTTACAGGTTCCTGAACTTTTTATTGGCTTAGGCCATCTGAAAGTGGTTTTGCTGGAATCAAAGTATAGCTGCTAGGGTATTAACAGCATATGTTACTCATGTAGTGTTAATATGCTGGCTTTTAAATTTAGAACCAGAACACAAGATGTTGATTGTAATAATTTGTTTGTGAAGTAATTTGCTGCAGTTTTTGCACATGTGCAGTGACTCATATTAAATTCTTGCTTGCCAGTACTTGGAAAGTGCATTTACCCTCCAAAAATGTAGAAATTATCATGTCGAAAAGGGAAAGCTTTAATTATAATTACTCTTTTTCATTTTCTTCTTCCTTGAAAGTGTCTAATGCTATTGTAAGGTATGCAGCAACTTTTCTATACTTGTAGCTATAAACTGTGGTTGCACTTTTTGATGAGCACTGCAAAACATGAGGCCACAATTTCCTTAGTAGAAAAGGCCAACTTGTTAGGATTTGCTATAGTAAGACATTACAAAGATTGTCGCTAAAATGTGCATGTTTCTTGAAAGTGTTGTAATTACCAAGTTTTTTAGAAGCAAGAGTGAATTTGTTTTGTAAGCATACTGCCAGAAAGTGGTCTTGATCTGGCTTCAAGTAATAATGAAGAGACTTGTTGCTGTTGCCCATTTTGATTTACTAAAACATGCATTGAGGTATATGTGTGTTATAAATACTTTGAAGACGTGGTGTTATGTTTTTAATGTTTCTGATCAAACAATTGGTAATTATTGTTTGTTTCTCAAAGATTTGGCTTTTCCCTTAAAAGGAGGGAAATGAAAAAACACAATCAAATCTATCTGACATCTTTTCAGACCTCAACTTGTGGGTTTATATAGTTTGGTTTTTTGTTTCCTCTCTCCCCACTCCCACTGCTCTTCTTGCTTCAGCTGTCACAGATAGCATTTCTTTAGGGAGTCCATTATAATAAGGTATACCATGCCCTGAAATTTCATACGATCATGTAACTGGGAAAGAAATAATAATATAAAAAGAAACATACACCTACGTTAGTACTTTAGAAAGGCAAAAAGTACATTTGAGTTGGGTTTTACAGCAGTGTTTGGATTTGTATGTATGTTTACTCAGCAGGCACAAATAATATTTCACTTATATTCAAGCAGAACATTTTGACTTAAATGTAAGCTGTTACTTTGCAGCATAAATGTAATTTCCTTTTCCCTTTTCATTAATGTAAGTAGTAAGATTATTTTCCACCAGAGGGTAGTAAAGAGCTTTAGTAGCGTCTTGAGGTGTTCTTTGATACAATAAATGCTGCAATACAACAGTCCTTTCTAATCTCTCAGATCCTTATTACCCAGAAAGCTGAGCCCATAGTCAGTGAGGCTGCAGAAGCCTTCTCAACTGTTTTTGTTACTAATCTTTCATTTACGGTCAGATACCTTTATACACCATCAAGCATAAAGTTAAAAGTGATATCACTGTAATATTGTGTATATCCCTGTACATGCTTCAAGAGAAAGAGAGGATCTCTTTTGTCAAAGGGTGAAGCTTTGTGGAGAGTAAGCAGACAAGATTCTTTCTTTAAAAGCAGTGAACTGTTCAAAGGGCTTTTCTCCTCCCTCAGGAATTTGTGATCACCATGAGGAATACAGCCTTGCAGTCTGTATTTCTTGTTGTATTCTCATTTAACAAATACTGAACCAGCCTAACTTGGCCTTGGATTACATAACAATTCTGTAGTACTTGGCATTGCTTGCCAGTCTAGTTGGTTCCTAAGTGGAACAGCACAATTAGTTTTAAACATTAGTTTTCTTTTGAAATACAGGGAGTTTGTCATGTTCTGTAGAAAACCAAAGTATTTAAAGATGTATGCAACAGAGGGGGGTTTAAATGTGAGATCATAAACCAGCTTCTAACTTTTCTTGATGCTATTTGAAATATTGAAAGCTTTACTTTTATGAAGATAAATTATAGCTCATATGTGTTAGCGACTTGCCCTCCCTGCTTTCTGACTGATGGTGTTGCAAAGGCTTAGCCATGCCTTGCCTTCTAATCCGTAGAAACCCGTGTCTGGTTTACTTCAACTGTAAAAAACTTGCAGTAATTTCTTCCAAATTCCTCGCAAGAGGTGGCTGCCACCAGAGGGCACCGCAGGTAAAGCAGTGCTGCTGCCAGGCACTGCGCTCTCACACGAGGAATCCTGTGCAGACTGAGGTAGTACTGCAGGTATTTCATATTTCCTGAAAAAGAAAGTGTTTAATCTAAGGTCATTTCCCTAAAATTAGTTTCCCTATCTTCTTATGCTGGAAAATTGAAGAGCCCCTCAAAGGCACCAAAAGGAGTGGGATTTAAGCCACTATCAGACCATAGTGTGGTTCTGGTTTAATATGCAAATAATTTATTTAAACGCTTGGAATTCCAGTCTGCTGGAAGATGTGGCATCTAATGCTAAAAGCAGAATGGTTTAAAAACCTGCTAGTTTAACAAAGGTGGTGACATGTTTCTGATGAAAATAATTCTAAGGAAATGGCGCTACTCAAGCTGTGTTATGGAAATGAAGATGTTTTGGTAGAGGAAGGATACCTGAAGCAAGGGCAGCCATGTGATTGTGATTACTGTTTTCCATGTTTGGGGTTGTTGGCTTTTTATGGTTTTTTAGACTTTTGTTTCTGGTCTATTTTTAGGGTTGATTTCTTTATTCCTGGACTATCTGTAGTTGGGGGATTCTCAATGTGTTCAAGCCCTGGCCTGTTGAAACGAGAAGGAATATTAGAGCTGGCAGTAAAGCACACTGATCATCCTCCTGCCCACTGGATTCACACCGAGGTGAATAAGATTACCTGTGAGATCTGGCTGCTTTTTTATCTTTCTTTATTTTTCTGGGGAGGGGGAATATGGGGGGACCGGTGTGTGTGATTTCAGACCACATTTTGCTATTAACTGCAAACCTCCCGTTCTATTATTCAACCGTTTTTAATACAGTGTAAATCTTCAAATCTTTTGTTCAGTAAGGGGCTGAAATTGGATGTTAAATTGGATGAAAACCTCTGTTCTAATTTGTGTCCCTGAGAGCAGGCTGTGTTACACATTGCAGAGTTACATCTGGTAACTTGCCATGAGTCCTGCCTATTTCAACAAATACAAACTGGGAATCATTGTCAGATGAAAGCAAATAGAGCTTATTAAGGGGGAGCAAAGGGAGAAATTTAGATCAGTTTTTCTGAGATGATAAACCAGCAGAACACTTCGGAATTTCTGTAGTATTCATTTAAACATGCAATATTTTTGTAATACTGGCATAACCCAAGGCTTGACTTTTGCTGTATTAAAAGTGAAGTCTGACAATTTGGCCTCTTGCAGTCTCTCATTTGTCCATTTACCCCATTTAGTTGTAATCAGAAGAGTCCTATTTCTGTTGTTGATCATATTTCATAAGTGATCTGTCCTATCAGCTCTTGTTCTTTTCACAACCACATGTGATCTGTCCTATTTACCGTTCCCAGCCTGGCATTTATATTTTCTAAGTGTGGCTGCAAAGTTTAACTTGGCAGATTCTTGTAGGCTTACAAATGCTGCAGTTTTGTTCAGTGGCCAACACTTAGAATAAACGTTGATGCGAATTTACTGGAATTGAGAACATGCAGAGTGGTGCTGATCTAGTAGTGAGCATGTGACCATCCACATGGTGGGTTTTAACTGGTGTCATATCAAGTTGTCTCCACTGGAACGTAAACAGAATAACCTTTGTGTGATGTTGTGCAGGACTTGGAGTGCACATGCCAGCAGACCCTGTAATGCCTAAGAGGTTTGTCTGGTTTCTGATACTGCTCCTTAAGAGAATATGAAAGCCTAACTTCATCATTCCCAGTCTCTGAAGACTCTTCTGGGATTTTTGATGCTGTAAATCACTTTGCTGTTGTTGAGTTTTCTGGATGGATTCATAGGAAAATCTTTGGTTAGTTGGTAAGCAAAGTCAAACCTGATAATCCTGTGGAGAAACCTCCAAGGTACATATGGACTCTCCTAGCTAAACAGAAGTGAATGCTTTTCCTTAGAAAAAAAGAAGAAAGTAGCAACCTAGAATTTAGCAGGTTGTGTATGTGATGAGGAAAGTCTGGTACTTAATTGTTTAAAAGTTAGTTCTAAAAGAAGGTACCTCAGGATAAAAGATGTTATGGAAATAGTACTCATTTACTCACTGTTCTGGGGTTTTAGGGGTATTTAATTGTTAGTACTACTATGTATAAAACCGTAAGTTTCAGCACAGTGTGCTTTATCGCTGTAGGGATTCATAGCCTTTTCTTTAGAAAAATGTACATGTAATGTGTTGATTGCTTCACTTTCTGCATAAACTGTTTCAATGCTCTATGTACAGACTGGGCAAAAGGACACTTTCTCACCAGATTACTCCAGAATCTTATTGTTTGGTTTTTTTCTTTAATACTGACTTTCTGTTACCATTGCCATGGCTGAAGCACTGAAATATGTAGGAGACTCCTGGTTAAGGGAGATTCTTCCTGTGTGCTGTGTCCAATCTTGAAGAGCTCTAGCTGGTTAAGGAGGCAGATTAGACAATAATGAGATTGTTTCTCCCTCAAAATGTCTATTTCCATAAAGGGTACCATGTTCTATGTACTCCTGCCACAGGAATTTGGAACACTTCTAGACTCATGCATCTCTGAACCAGAATTAAACATGGGAAAGCTTGGCAGTGTACATTGGAAAGGGGAAGACAAATTAGTCTAATGTCATTAGCTAAGATGAAAGCTAATGAATGCTGCCTTACACTCTTACTGAGAGAAAATACTTCATGCAATAATTAAGAAAGGCAGGAAACTTCTTTTTACTGGCCATGCTCCCCACTTGAGGAACCTCTGTGTTCTCTGTGCTGTAGTTTCATCCTTCATTCTGGGATGCAGTGCTGGTTTACCAAGAATATACTGACCCAAATGGGGATTTTTTGTTGCAGCTTCAGTTTTCCATGTATCAAAATAACACGCTTTGCCAAATTTCTCTAAGAAAGAATTTCTTATGTACAAGTGGAGAGGAGGAGAGGTGGATTTCCCCTGAGTTTTCTTCTTCTGCAGCTCTAAAGTTGGAAATGCCAAAGGCATTCTGCAGGAATATTCACATGGATGCTTGCTTCACTTCGGGTGGTTTTTATTTTTCAGGAATGGGGATGGAAAAACCTTCAGTGTCTGTGCCACTCACTCTGGCTTCCTTCTCTGACCTCATAGCAAGGCCTCTTTTGACATGAGGCTGGGTTTGGGTAAAAGTGTGATCTCCACATTAACCTCGGTTTTCACAACCACATCTTGCTATGAAAAAACTCTTGCATGAATCACTCCTGGCCCAGCTCTTATGGGGGGGGGAGAAGGGGAAGTCACCATCCTGCCTTATCAGGACAGTGAAGCTTCTGAAAGGAGAACTCGATCCCTAGAGACACTGAAGCAGATTAAAACAAATGTGGTTTCCAGCTACCTGAAGTATTTCAGCTTTCCCTCCCTGGTCAGTAAAAATCCCAGCCCAGAGAGTCTTGTGACTGTGGTGCAAGAAGAAGTGTATTTCAGCTTTTGCTTTGAGTTTTGAAAGTAAATGTCTTCTTTTCCATCCTAGTGTACTCTTGACTCAGAAGTTGCCCTGCGAGTGGGAGGTGATTTCTTCTTTGATCCTCAGCCTGGTGACTCCCCTGTAAAACTAGTGCTCATAGCAGGGGGCGTTGGAATTAACCCATTGTTTTCTATACTGCTGCATATAGCAGATCTGCATGGATACCAAGAGGGTAAAGGAAATGGATACAAAATGGGAACAGTGAAGCTGTACTACAGTGCAAAAAATTCAAGTCAACTCTTGTTTAAGGTAAATTAAAAGTTGGGGTTTTTTTAATGTAGATCTCAGATACTCAGCTGTTAGTGTGTGTATCATCCTGTTGCCAATTCCAGAGAGGCCCTCAGTGGAAGACACTGCACAAACACATTCAAAATTCACTCTATGCTTCAAACCGCATGTGTGTTCTGTTACTTATGCCAGTGAACAATTGAAATGTGTTACTGGACATGCCTGGTCTCATTGACTGCACTAACTCAGTTACATTTCACTATCATGTCATAAAAGCATTATAGTGTTTGAAGAACTATATATATGTACACACACTAATAGTATGCATAATGCTGTATGCTAAAACACTGTAATCACATAGTCTCAGTATAGATTGTATTGAACTTAAAGACTAGCAAGAGCAACTATAGCCAAAGGAGATAGTTCCCAATATAATAGGGGAGCTTTATTGATAATGCATTAGTTTAGTTATTGGGTACTAGTATATGAATGAAGGGTTTATACCTGCTTGTAAAATTGCTCATACAGTGTGTCAGTAACATTTACTTAGCAGTTAAAGATCAATTGTCACACTCAGCCATTAAGGGTCACCAGTAACATCGTAGGGTCAAATTCGTACAGCTTCTGTAAATCACCCCTAATGACTGAAGTTTCTTTTGAAGTATTGAAAGATCTTGATTGTAAGGAAGAGGTGAAAATTTAGCCTGATCCCAGAAATCGTGTGTAGAATCCATTGTTACTTTTTCTTCTGTATTGGTGCTGTATTTCTGGATATGAAGGTGATTGATGGCTTTCTTCAGAAAATCATGTTTGTTGTTAGAAGCAGAATGATAAATTGGGACCTATCTACTTTTCTTTTTGGTCAGCTAGTGATTTCCCAGCCCGTTCTAAGCATACACTGAATTTGTTTCAGTGCAGGAGCTACCATTTCCTGAGTGTCACTTCAGCAGTGTTATGACAGCAAAGCTTTTGTGTTAATGCTTCTGGGACAGAAGAGAGCACAGTAGTGTCACAATGCTTAAAATACACCCTTCCCCTCAAGTCCAGAACATGCATATGGAATACCTCCTGTGCAGAGGACTGAGGAATAGAGGATCCGTCGAATCTTTATGCTGTTGTGAGATACATCTGCACAACTCTCCGGGAGGAACTGCTTGGTTGTCACTAATGAAGGACCAGTTCCCTGCAGAAGCAGCTGTGTGTAGGCTGACTGGGATGGAGGGCGATGCTGATGTAATTGGTTTAATTCTCATGTTGGCTGTGCTGTCATTTCTCAGGCAGAGGCACTGTGTGTGCTTCTGGAAATCCCATTATTTAAAATGCCAGAAGCATACTGTGTTAGAATGACAAGAGATGGCATCCAAACTTGGGTACTGTGAGGTGGCAGTTAGCTGGGCTTTCCTGATTTCATGTGGACTGAATGTGACCTGTGTTTCCTTATTGTGGCTGGGATGCTGGGGCTAGGCCTTTTTCCTCAGGGAATCCCTTAGTGGTCAGCTTCATTTTGTACACTAAATCACCAGGCTGCAAAGAGCTGATGAGCTGTTGAAATTCTCCTTCATTCAGTTAGAGGGCCTGTCTCTTGCCTTAGAATACTAGAAAATGGTACTTTGGTGGTTGGTATAGTGTGTATATTTGCCACTTTGTGTCCATGTCACTGAATTAGAGAGCCATGGGTTACTAAGAGGTGTAGTGAGTGACTGCAGGATTATTTAAGCAGGGTAAGTCCTACCTTAGGCATGCTTTGTGGCCTAGTCTTAGGACTTTAAATCAGGAGGACATGGTTCTTTCAAAGGTGCTATCAAATTCTACGTTTTCCACATGAAGGAGACTGAAGTTTAGAGTCGCATCCAGAACAGTGAAAGCAGGTGCTGGTGGAACAGTGAATGGCACTGTCTGTCTGTGCTGCTTGTCACACTGTGGCTTCTTAGGGAATCAGGAGCTAGATTTGTCTGTAAAATAGAATCTGTCTGGGGGGTTGTATTAAGCAACCCATGGCAGACTGTCCACTGTAGTAACTAGTGAGTAAGCAAACCCATAGCAAAATGAGCTGATTTACCTGTTCACAGAGTAGACATTCTATTTTATTTCAGGATATTTTGAGAAAGAATTTCCAGTGTCCTTTCCTGCAGTGAAAATCCCAACTAGGGCAGAGTCTAGGCAGTAACTGCATCTTGGGTGCAGAACTAAGTGCAGCATCTGACTGACAGATTGATTTATTTTTTACTGTGATTTGAACTGCAGCCGCTGGGGTTTTGGTGGGAACTATCACAGTTGTGACTTAAGGAACTGAAAATTACAGTTTCTGTTCTGGTAAAAATAGCATTAGCATTACACTGTAGTTGGTTTTCATTGGAGAATGCAAGAGAAAGAGTAAAGGGTCCAGTAATCTGACCAGATAAAGCAGACAAGACTCCAAATGTTCCTAGCAAGTGGTAAATGCACACTGCAGAGTTTTGGTTTTTAAATGGAAAACCCACGGATGTGGAAGGATGGAAATAATGAGAATTTGTATGTGGAGGAAGTCAGGAAAGGACATAAATGGTCCAAATGGGTCCAAATCTTACAAATTGCAACCTGGTGTAAAATAGGAGAGTAGCACTGACAACACAGCTGGCAGTGTATTCATGCTCCACTTATGGAAGTTTTGTGTACGTGTGCAGGTCAGCGCTGTGAAGTCAAGTCCATCGAGGTCTCAGTGCTGAAATGCAATAGTCTTGGTGCTGGGCAATAATCACTGGTGTTGTGGGACCGTGGGTAGCCATCTGCTCTGATTTACTGGCCTGTGGTGTAAGTGAGTGTGTTTAACGTTACAGAAAAACATTCTTGCTTTGATGAATGCATTTCCTGGGAAGATCGTGTGTCACTTCCACGTCACCCAGCAGAGCAAGCCCATCTGTGAAGAGCTTTGGCCACATGTTACAGGTAAAGATCATGGCAAGGTACAGCCACGGTATCTACAATCTAGGTTTGATTACATCCTAGAGGATGAAGTTAAATGCATAATTTAGCTATATGCATAATAGTATTTTTACATGTAAAGATTCAAAATGAGATGCGAGTTAAACCTAAATAATTTCACTGTATGTATTGTGCTTTGGAGAAACATTTTATCTTTGCAGGTTTTGTTTTCATTTCTAATAACCCTCCTCTGTTAATTCCGAACTTTATACAAGAATTTCACACTGCAAATTTTATTCCAGAAACTATTAAGCTAAGTGTTTACTTTGCTGAAGATGGGATTGATGAAGGAGAAGCTAACTGCTTCTAAGGGACACTTCACATTTCCCCTTTTGTTGCATTTGTGTTAGAGATACCTACTTTTTTTCATCTGAAAGTGGGATTTTTAGTCATATGTAAACCATGTTCCTCTTCAGTGACTAATGCCCTGTGCCTTTGAACTGGAAGTACTGAAATCCCCTGAAGAGCAAATGGGTTTGGAAGCTTCCAATCTCGGTAGTGATTATCCTTCAAGAGGCCGGGCATTTTTAAGAGATGAGAGCTTCAAACACCTCAAACCAGTCGTTCTTTTTGAAATTACTTCCCAATTAATGTTCCTGTTCTCATTTCCTACTTTTTTTTTTTTTTTTTTTTTTTTTTTTTT